>JAJJWX010000984.1:0-144764 GCA_023529315.1 Papaver bracteatum | reverse complement strand
ATAGTTGTTGAAGTCCCGTAGCCATAACAATGAGAAAACAAAATCTCTCGATCATTGTTATACAGTGTCATAGTATTATTACATAACATCAAAGTTCTTATATCACAACTTCGACAACAATACTATGGTGATATGTATCACTCCCTCTTAGTCAATACTTTAATATCAATACGAAAACCACTCCCCCTTACATAATGATCCGAAAACCATATGTATTTGTAGTGTGAACTACATATTAATTCTCCCCATTTTTATCAATAAAATCGGCAAAGGTACGAAAATGGGATCCTAATGAAATTTTTACGGAGACGCTTCAAGACCAAAGAAAATGACATATCAACTTGTTTAGATGCAATCATAAAGCCAAAGTTAAATGCATTCATCTAGGAGTTTATAAATATACAAGATAACCCCTAAAGATTCCACATCCACACTCCCCACAAAGATATGGAAATTAAGCGCAAGTTCAAAAGAACTCTCTTCCATTTGATGTCATTCCCGAGAGAACAACAAGAGCGGCCTTACTTTTACAAGAAAATAAGGATTTCTTTGGACATCAAAAACCACAAAAATGATTTTGTATCCTTCTCGATTAAACTAACCACAAGAGAACCCATGATTAATTTAATCGGAATACACAATCAAATTAAACACAAAAGTGATCCATTTAATTGAAAATGCTCGACATAAGAGAGCTTATGGAGCTACGACTATTTTAACCATAAAATAATGATTAAACTCAATCGTTTTATGCTCAACACAAGAAAACTTATGGAGCATTGCAGTACACATAAAATATGGATCAGGGAAAGATCAATATTGCGGCATAGTCATCACTATTTGCACAATGACATACAATAGACATAATCCTTGTAAACAAAAGATTTTAACCTATCTTCCATCAAAGAATTGACATAATAGGCTTAACTTTTGTTTGTCAAAAGTTCATCGATCTTGTATCAATACTTGCATATCGACATATAAAAGAGATAACTTTTGACCTCGTATGGGATAATAATAGTTCACAGACGCAAACACACATATCCCATTACATATTGCAATATATAAAACCATAAAGATTAATACTGCATAAATCATCTTTCAAACAATTTTATAGTTTAAATAAATAAATCTAAAAACAAAAAGATGAAAACGTTGGACATAGCTATGTATAATCACAATAATGGTTATTCCAAACTCTAGTTATTCTTCCTAAAACACAAGAATAAAATTCTCATAATAAGATTTTCTAGACATTAGGATCTTTGAAAAATTCTTTGCCGTCCCCGAACTCCTTTTCGTCAACAACCATTGGAACATATGGTTCATGGAGGAAGGAGTCAATACCAATAAACCTTATAGGCTGATGATGTCGAACCAGGGCCTTCTGAATTTCCAATGATCTTCAACCACAAGCCTTTATTTGTTGGATCTCTTTTCTTGCCTGCTTCAACTCTTCAAAAACATCAGAAAACTTCTGAGAATTTGAAGGAACATCTCTTAGCTTCCTCATATTCCTTCTTTTTATTTTCAAAGTTGGAGGCACTGAAGATTTCTCATTTTCCTTAGTGATTGATGGCTGAACAATCATATTGATATATTTTCCATCAGAAGACATGATGCTTGGAGTTTCCATGTAAGCACGGTTTTGTGAGAGGAATTCACAACCAAACCTCAACAAGCAGTCTTAAGATATAAAGAGTATCAGAAAAGGAAAAAGGAATGTAAGGTTTCTAAACCTATAAAAGGTTTGTGTACGCACAACTCACATCCCTATAAAGAGTGGAATTGTCGATAATAACCCTCTTCTTTTAGTAAACAGGTCCTTTCCAATATCAATAGTGATATGAAGGAATTCCACAACCAAACAACACAAAGATGGAAAACAAAAATATTTTTTTTATTTTAAAGCCTGAGGTGTGCAAGATCTTGTCTCTTTTAAACAGGCACATGAGACAAGATGCACAAAGACAACACAATCAAGTTGTGTTGTGGTGAACAACAATCTGTCCACCATGATCCTTTTGGTTGGAATTCATGGAACCTTGCCTTTTTTTATGTTTAGACCATGTTTTCTTTTCTACTGGTTTAAATCTATATTTGGAAACTACTTTCTTTGAAAAAGATAAGAACTTACATACCTCAGCTGTTTTCTCCGCTAGTTTAAGCTTGGTAGCTAGACGACCTGCTCTTCTTTGAAGCTTGTTGACATATCTCATCTTGTGTTTGTACTTGAAACACTTTGAAAGTTCACGACCCTTGAGAGAACAATAGGATCATATCAACTCAAAGAATGGATCAGGCATTTGCAAGCTGTTAGGCACACAGTAGGTCCTGAAACATTAAACATGGAGTTTCTAAAATAAAGGTCAATTGAATCTTCCATCTTGATTGGGTTCTCTTCTAAAAGATTATCAAGATTGATGTATTATTGCTACAATTATCAAAATCAATATTTTCACATAGAAGAGCAACACTTGATTTTTTGTCTTCATCATAATCATAATCGTCAGATATCTCATCAAGTGTTGCAGCAAGACCTTTGTTGCCAGTGTATTTTCTACGATTTGGGCACTCGTTTGCAAAATGACCAAACCCTTTACACTTAAAGCACTGATGCATATCCTCGTCATTAGTTTCATCTGTTTCCCTGTTTTTAGGAAGAATACGATTATGAGGTTTTATTGATGCTCTGGGCTTATCTCTGGTGAACCGTTTACTTCTCTTCAAAAGAATGTCTCTAAACTGTTTTGTGGTCATCGAGACTGATTTGTCATGATCTTCATCTGATGAATCTATATCAGAGTGATCATCTTCAGAGGTATACACATTTTTACTTTTATCAAGTAATTTTGTGTCTTTCAGTGCTTTGAATGCAACATCCTTAGATTTGGATGAATGTTCATGATCAAAGATCTTAAGCTTCCCAACTGGCGTATTTCTGGAGAGATCATCAAGGTTATTTCCCTCTATGATGTCATACTTCTTAGAATCGTATCTAGATGGCAGCGATTTAAGAATTTTCATCACAATGTCCTTTTCAGGAATAGTCTTACCTAATGCAAAAGATACATTAAAAATTTCAGACACCTTGTGATTAAACTCATCAAATTAATCTTCATCCGGCATACGAAGGTTTTCCCAATCATAATTTAGGTTTTGAAGCCTGACTTCCTTTTCGTTGGTATTTTCTTCGAATACGGTTTCTAAGATATCCCATACATCTTTAGACCTAGTGCAATTTGACACATGGTGATGAAGATTTGGGGTAATGGCATATATGATGGCATTCAAACCGTCGGAGTTTTGCTTTACATCAAGTATCTCAGCAACATCGTATTCGCCAATATTGTTTTGGAACATTAACGTTACTTACTGCAACAATGGGAGCATCATAACCATTAACAACATATACCCATGATTGAAAATCACGCACTTGAACAAAAGCTCGCATATCATTTTTCCACCATAACCAATTTGAGCCATCGAAGACTGGTGGTACGTTAATACCTATAGCACCCGTGTCCATAGAGTCAAATCGCTACAAACAAAGACTTTTGAGGTCTTGAACGTGTTTGCCTGCTTTGATACCAATTGAAAAAGCGGGGGTCTAACAACCTCATCCAATATTTCGATTAACAATCTATATGGACTGACTATAATATACTTTTAAGAGAATCAACTAGACAGTCAGACTCAATCTTAATAAAAAGTATATCAAAGAGTTAATATCACTATCTCTCGATTTGATCTATACTCAAGCAAATAGAAATCTGTGAGTCTTTATCAAATACAAGAGATATAAACTTGGATGGTATCAAAAACCAATATCCAAGGATCAATCAATTTCTAATCAACATCCAAAGGGTGGATTTCACAATTGATCGATACAACGCTTAACCTGTGATATTTAAATTATATAACAAAATATAATGCGGAATAAAAATAACACGGACACCAGAATTTTTTTTAACGAGGAAACCGCAAATGCAGAAAACCCCCTTGACCTAGTCCAGATTGAAAACCACAATGTATTAACCCGCTACAGACACTAGCCTACTACAAACTAACTTTGGTCTGGACTGTAGTTGAACCCTAATCAATAACATGCTGATTCAAGGTACAGTTGCGCTCCTTACGTCTCTGATCCCAGTAGGATATTATGCACTTGATTCCCTTAGATAATCTCACCCACAACCAAGAGTTGCTACGACCCAAAGTCGAAGACTTGAATAAACAAATCTGTATCACACAGAAAAGTCTACGATAATAGATAAATTTGTCTCCCACCGATAAACCTACCAGTTTTGTTCCGTATTTTGATAAAATCAAGGTGAACAGGAACCAATAAGTAACCCGGACTTATATTCCTGAAGAACAGCCTAGAATTATTTATCACCTCACAATAATCTAAATCGTATGGTAGCAAAACTAGATATCGCGGAATCACAAACGATGAGACGAAGATGTTTGTGATTTCTTTTTATCTTGCCTTATTGGAGATATAATCTCAAGATAATTATTCAATTGAGCTCGTATGATATAAAATGGAAAGATCATATCGCCCAACTACAATAGAAGTAGTTTCTTCTGGCTTCACAATCCCAATGAAGTCTTCAAGTCGTTAATCGATAGGGTCTCGAGAAGAAACCTACGATTAAAGGAGAATTGACTCTAGCAAAACCAACTAGTATCACACAAGAGGTGTGGGGATTAGTTTTTTTTCGGTTGCTAGACGTCTCCCATATATAGTATTCAAATCAGGGTTTGCAATCTAAGTTACCTTGGCAACAAAGCATTCAATATTCACCGTTATATGAAAAACCTAATTTATCCAAGCTAATATCTTTCAACCGTTAGATTGAAACTTAGCTTGTCACACACAAATGAAATGTATTTCATTTAGGTTTGAGTAACCGTACCTAAACTTGTACATTTAGTTGGTTCACGAATAGTTAACCAATGGTTAGCCATATGATCACTTTCATATCAACCATATTCATCTTCTCATAACTAGTTCCAATGACTCATAAGAACTAGTCCAAGAGTTGTTCAATTGCAAGGAAATCTTATTACGTAAGATACAATTCAAGAAAAATTAGTTTGATTCACTTGTATCAATTCATGAATAATATAGCCACGATTTTCAAAGATTGCATTCCTTATTGATTTATTGTTTAAGTTCATGAACAACCGATTTGAGAAATATAACCAGCTTTGGTACGCGTACGGGTACGTGTACTCTAGATTTACCGGAATTGGGTTTGAAAACGTAGCAGAAATTTTTGGATGAAAAACTTCTGTGGGTACGACCTGTCTCCTTCACCAATATCGCATGCACACATATGCACGCACTTGGTTTCCGGTACATGGATTTATACACTAATGTGCGAACACACTATATATGCTTATATCCATAGGTGTTTACGTAATCTAAACTCTACATTTCAATCATTGAAACATTCTTCTATAATGTCATAACATAATATTCGTTAGACATAAAGAATCGACTATCGTCATCAAAGCTATTTTCAAGATTGAAACGTCATCATGAATTTTGTCAGGGGTAAATATGAAATGTGGTTAAATCGAAAGCTTACCAACACATATTTCGAGCAAAAGATAGGCGAGTAAACTCGGCTCAAAATAGCAAATGTGTATATATGAAAACTATCATACTTATACGACTGTTGTCTCAAGAGTGGGATATAGATAGACTTTTGAGTGCTAGATAAGTTCAAGTCTCTACATACCTTTTTGGTCGGATGAAGTTCCACCGGTTCCTTGAGTAGTTCTTTGTCTTCATAAGATAATCGCCATGGAGTCTGGATCTCAACTATACTTAACTATGCTAGACCGAGACTTAGTCATAAGTAAACTAGAAATCAAGACGTATAGTTTTGATCACTAATATTGACAAACATACTTGAGATAGCAACGCATGCGAGTTCGACCGAGCAATGCTCTAAAAATCTCCTCCTTTGTCAATTTTAATGACAAAACTATGAATACATATGGATTACAAAATAGATAAAACTTTGTAGCTTCTCGTCCACATGCTTGATATCCTTGGTGCTTCAACATTACTCGAACACTTCGTATTTTCCAAGTACTCCCATGATTCCATAGATGTTCATCTCAGCATCATAGTTGTTGAAGTCCCGTATCCATAACAATGAGAAAAGAAAAGCTATCGATCATTGTTATACGGTGTCATAGTATTATTACACATCATCAAATTTCTTATATCACAACTTCGACAACAATACTATGGTGATATGTATCACTCCCTCTTATTCAATACTTTCGTCTCAATACGAAAACCACTCCCCCTTACATAATGACCCGAAAACCATATGTATTTGAAGTGTGAATTACATATTAATTCTCCCCATTTTTCTCAATAAAATCGGCAAAGGTACGAAAAAGGGATCCTAATGAAATTTGTACGGAGACGCTTCAAGACCAAAGAAAAGGACATATCAACTTGTTTATATGCAATCATAAAGCCAAAGCTAAAAGCATTCATCTAGGAGTTAATAAAGATACAAGATAACCCCTAAAGATTCCACAGCCGCACTCCCCACAAAGATATGGAAATTAAGCGCAAGTTCAAAAGAAATCTCTTCCATTTGATGTCATTCCCGAGAGAACAACAAGAGTGACCTTACTTTTACAAGAAAATAAGGATTTCTTTGGACATCAAAAACCACAAAAATGATTTTGTATCCAAAATTCTCGATCAAACTAGCCACAAGAGAACCCATGATTAATTTAATCGGAATACACAATCAAATTAAACACAAAAGTGATCCATTTAATTGAAAATGCTCGACATAAGAGAACTTATGGAGGTACGACTATGTTAACCATAAAAGAATGATTAAACTCAATCGTCTTATGCTCAACACAAGAAAACTTATGGAGCATTGCAGTGCACATAAAATATGGATCAGGGAAAGATCAATAATGCGGCATAGACAAGGATTCATTCTATTTTTCATCACTATTTGCACAATGACATACAATAAACATAATCCTTGTAAACAAAAGATTTCAACCTATCTTCCATCAAAGAATTGACATAATAGGCTTAACTTTTGTTTGCCAAAAGTTCATCAATCTTGTATCAATACATGCATATCGACATATAAAAGAGATAACTTTTGACATCGTATGGGACAATAATAGCTCACGGACGCAGACACACATATCCCATTACATATTGCAATATATAAAACCATAAAGATTAATACTGCATAAATCATATTTCAAACAATTTTAGAGTTTAAATAAATAAATCTAAAAACAAAAAGATGAAAACGTTGGACATAGCTATGTGTAATCACAATAATGGCTATTCCAAACTCTATTTATTCTTCCTAAAACACAAGAATAAAATTCTCATAATAATACTTTCTAGACATTAATATCTTTGAAAAATTCCTTGCCGTCCCCGAACTCCTTGTCGTCAACAACCATTGGAACATATGGTTCATGGAGGAAGGAGTCAATACTAATAAACCTTATAGGTTGATGATGTCGAACCAGGGCCTTCTTCCAATGATCTTAAACCACAAGTCTTTATTTGTTGAATCTCTTTTCTTGCCTGCTTCAACTCTTCAAGAACATCAGAAAACTTCTGAGAATTTGAAGGAACATCTCTTGGCTTCCTCATATTCCTTATTTTTATTTTCAAAGTTGGAGGCACTGAAAATTTCTCATTTTCCTTAGTGATTGATGGCTTAACAATCATATTGATATATTTTCCATAAGAAGACATGATGCTTGGAGTTTCCATGTAAGCACGGTTTTGTGAAAGGAATTCACAACCAAACCTCAACAAGCAGTCTTAAGATATAAAGAGTATCAGAAAAGGAAAAAGGAATGTAGGGTTTCTAAACCTATAAAAGGTTTGTGTACATACAACTCACATCCCTATAAAGAGTGGAATTATCGATAATAACCCTCTTCTTTTGGAAAACATGTCCTTTCCAATATCAACAGTAATATGAAGGAATTCCACAACCAAACAACACAAAGCTAGAAAACAAAAAGATTTTTTTTATTTTAAAGCCTGAGGTGTGCAAGATCTTGTCTCTTTTAAACAGGCACATGAGACAAGATGCACAAAGACAATACAATTAAGTTGTGTTGTGGTGAACAACAATCTGTTCACCAAGATCCAACAGACTTTTTCGGGAAGATAACCTCCGACAATACTCGGACTGGGTTCGCGGACTCTGTTCCAGTTTTCCTGAGCAGCAAAGTACGCATACTTTGGTTCAAGGAATAAGGACTTATACATGTATGTGTTTCCACACAATGCTTATATCCAACAATGGTTATATAATCTAAACTCTCATTTTAATTATTGAAACATTCTTAGAGGACGTTATATAGTTGTTATTCACAAACCATTTTTCGTCAAAGCCATTTTCAAGTAATTGAAAAATAACATGACTTTCGTCACTAGGTAAAGATGAACTTGGACAAAGCGAAAGCTTACCAACACATATTTAAAGAAATAGATAAGCGAGATAAACTCGGCTCAAAATAGAAAATGTGTATAATCAAAGTCTATATAGCAGAATGACTTTTGTCTCAAGATAGGAGATAGATTAGATAGACTTTTGAGTGATAGATAAGTTCAAGTCTCCATATACCTTTTAGTCTATGAAGTTCCACAGGTTCCTTGAGTAGCCTTTCGTATTGTATGATGATCGCCATGGAGTTCTTGAGCTCAACTACACTTTCTATCCTAGTCCGAGACTTAGCTATAATAGACCAAAAATCAAGACTTATAGTTTTGATCACTAACATTGACAAACATGCTTGAGATAGCAACGCATGGGAGTTCGACCGAGCAATGCTCTAACAGAAGTCTGAATAAGGGAGGATATTTCTTTTTTGTCCTATGTGATGCTGAAAAGGTAAGGGACATGAAGATTTCTAAGATTGATTAGAAGGTATTCTTATTGCGCTCGAGTTCATGGGTAAGGATAACACGTCGATGACTATTCCAGTGATGACGAACCATAGGACCCCGAAGAATATTTGACACTTAAAAATTCTTTTGTCATTCTATGTAGGTCTCTTTAAGATCCCGATCCTCCATTTTCATGCTTTTCCGTAAATGTGCTCTTCATCAACACTTTGTTTTTCTTTCCTAGATGTGCTCCTTGTTTGCATTGTTCTGATTTTGGAGTTGGTGTCCAACTGCTACTTTATTGTTTCTCTTCAATAAAATGACATATATTATTTGTTTGTAACTTTAACTGAAAAACCTTTTAATCACTTTTCATCCTTATTAGAAGCAGTAGATCCTATTATTAATTAGGCACGTTAATTTTCCAGGCGTTCTGGCCTTGCTCTGGCACATTTGCTGTCACTTGTTTCATCATTTTTCTAAGATATTGTCAGAACTATTTGACTTTACGTGACAACTCATTCCCTTGGTTTTTCTCTTTAATAGAAAAACACTCACTCGAATGTAGGTTGCCCCCGTATCTAGCTAGGAACATTGGTTGCCGATATGCTCCCATATTGGCCTAGAATTTGTTGGCTCAACATTCTTGTGTCTGCGAATAATGAATGTACGACAATCTTTGGTGTACAGGTTGACTGTCTCTAGATTTTTTTCATACATTTCCTTTATTTCTCTCCAGTTCCTTGACCAAACACTTTTCGTTTTCTCCTTTTATTTCATCTTTTATGGAAACATTTTTACTCTCAAAACACTTCGTATTTGTTTTTCTCTTTTCTAGAAAAATATTGCAACTATTTCCTTGACAAGCAAAGCACTTTGTTTGTGTTTTTTTCTTTATTAGAAAAGCATTGAAACTATTTCCTCTGCTTGCATTCTTTAATATTTTCCTTTCGCTCATTTTGCTTCATTTTTAGCTTCGTCTTAACTATATTGAAACACTTTCTTTTCACCTTTATCTTTATTAGAAAGACATTGCAATAATTTCCTTAACAATCAAAATATTCTGTTTTTTTGTCTTTCTTTTTATTAGAAAAACAATGCAAGTATTTATTTAATAAATACATGCAAATCTATTCGCGATTGTAATTATAAACTCGATTTATAATGCAACAATTGATGAGAACTTATCTCCCAAGAAGTTCGTTCGTCCAACCCTAGTCTCCCCCATTACTTGAAATGATACTGAATAAAATATCTTTTATTGTTCGACTTCTTTAAACAAGTTGCTTTTGATTCCGTGCTTGGCGTCACTTTAGCCGGCCCCAATATCTGGAGAAATATTCCCAAATTACAAAGACGCCTTCAGGTGAGTAGGGATATAGATCTATTATATTCGATAGTCACTTGTTGGATGGCTATGGGCTTATTATCATGTATCTTTTCCGTTACCATCTTTATTTCTGGGTTCGTCATGATTTTTCTTTTTGGAATCACCCTCAAAATGTTTTCTTGCTGTGGTGTGTCCCTCGATTCTGGACCCTTTCATCGTATGTGATAACTTTGCTTTCTTTGATTATCTTCAATTGATTATGTTGCTGACGAATCTCGAGCAACAACTCAAATAAACTTCAAATTCGATCATGTTGTTGTCCCAAGTGCATATAAAAGTTTCTCAGACACATAAATTTTTGCTTCCATGTTGTAGGGAATTGGAAGACGATTCTAAGGAGATAAAAATCAATCAATTCGGACTTATATTGAAGAAGTTATTGACGAAACAAGATTTGAACGAAACACGCCTGTTGTTGAGACGTGGCAGTGCTGACCGAATAAGAAAACTTACGTGGAAGTTGTCGACAAAACTTTTATGTTGATGTGGAAGTGCTGACCAGACCTGAACATTGCTGACATGACAGGTCTTATGCTGACGGTACCGACTTAGCTGACGTGTCAGACAGTGGTTGGACATTCGTTGCTGAAATGTAAACACGTGGCGTTGTTGACTGTGCATGCAATGCTGATATGCAGCTGATGTGGAGCTGTCATGACGCTGACTGTGAATTGAGTGGATGAAGAATTGGCTTCCTTTCACGCTTTTTGCAGCACTTATTTCTATTGCATTCTGCTTTTGGTTCTGCAACGCTCTCTGGTCTGTTTGGCAACGCCTTTCATCGCAGTTTTTGTTGTTGTTTCTAATAGTTTCTTCAACTATTTCGCAACAGTTTCTTGAACCTTGTAAATGTTTCTTCAACCTCGCAATGGTTTCTTCAACTGTTTCGCAATAATTTTCTGAACTCTAATTATTATTATTATTATTATTATTTTGCTAATTTTTTCATTGAACTCGTGCATGATTCGTTCCGCACCTTTCTCAATGGAAAAACACGATTATTTCACACAAATCTCCTTAGTTGGCGCTAAAAGATGTTGGTTCAAAAATACTTGCCCCAACACTGTGATTGAATCTCTATCGTAGATCCAATTCCTCCGGAAATTATTTATGAAAGTTGTGATTGATGCTGAAAAAGGTGGGGGGTACCTGCAAAGATACTCTGATGCTAAAGTCGGAGGGAGTTCTTAAGCAGGTGAGTTGTGGATAAAATGAATAGAAATTGTGTACCTTTTGAGTTTGATTTTGGCCTCTATTTATAGGCAAAAAACCATAATCTAGTTTAATAATAACCACCTAGATTTGTATTTATAAAAAAATAACCACCTAGATTTGTATTTATCCTTTAAGATTTGAGTATATCATAGAAGATCCTTGTATATCTTCACGACATTTGAGTATATCTTGGAAGATCCATATTATCTTCTCAAGATTTGTGTTTATCCCCACAACATATGTATCTATCTTGAAAGATCCATGTCCATCTCTTCAAGATTTGTAACTATCTTGAAAGACCCTTTTCCATCTTCCGAGATTTGTGTCTATCTCAAAATGACTTCCAAAATAAGTCTTTTGGTATTCTTAATAAGCTAGACCGATTTCATAATAATCCATTGGTTTCTTTAATAAACTGACTGGACTTCTATAATTATCTATATGGGTTTCTTTTATAAACTCACGGGTTTTTACAATAAACCGAACTTGGCTTCTATAATAAGCCATGTGGGTTTCCTTAATAAAACCACGGGTTTCTACAATAAACCAAATTGGACTTCTATAATAAGCTGCGTTGGTTTCCTCAATAAACCGGCAGGTTTCCATAATAAATCGACGGGTTTCCATAATAAACCAAACAGGTTTCTCCAATAAAACGTATTTCCTCTCCATCAAATAGCTTGTGCATTATGCACGTGCACCAGTATAATGGGGTACAAACACAAACCCTAATTTGAAAGACTATATAAGGGAGAATTATAGCAACTGGAAAACCTAATCCCGACACTTTAATGTGTCCTAGTTTTGACTAGAATCGATTCTCCTTTGACCTAGTTTTTTCCAAAACCGTATAGTTTAACGACTTGAAAGCTTCATTTGGGATTCGTGAAGCCAGATCCAAATATTTTCTTTGTAGTTACGTATTCTGATCTTACTTGTTCTATCGTATTGAAAACTATCTTCTCTAAGATTTGCTCGAGATTTATCTCTGATAGGTAAGATATAAAAATTAATCACAAAGATCTACGTCTCATTCTTTGTGATTCCAGAATAACTTCTTCTACTACCATATAGTTAGGTTATTGTGAAATGATTTATATTACTTGGTTGTTCTTCGGGAATATAAGTCTGGTTTATCAATTGGTTCATGTTCGTCTTGATTTATCATAAGACGGGAAAAAACTTCATAGATACTTATGCGGGAGACAGATTTATCTATCAGAATATTTTTTTCAGTGTGAGACAGATTTGTCTATAAGTCTTCAACTTTGGGTCGTAGCAACACTTAGTTGTGGGTGAGATCATCTAAGGTAATCAAATGCGCAGAATCCGACGTGGTTATAGATGCGTAAGTAACGCGACTGTACCTTAATCAGTGTGAGACTTGGTTAGGGCTCAACTACATTCTAGTCCGAAGTTAACTTGTAGTAGGCTAGTGTATGTAGCGGCTTAATATAGTGTGGTGTTTAAAGCTGGACAAGGTCCTGGGGTGGGGGGGTTATGCATTTGCGGTTTCCTCGTTAACAAATTTTTTGGTGTTTGTGTTATTTCTTTTCCGCGTTATATTTTTATATTATTGATCAATTGGTAAATCCAACCTTTGGTTGTTGGATATAGATTGATTGACACTTGGACATTGGTCTTTGGTACCGTCCAAGTTGTTTCTCATAATAATCATGCTCACGGATTCTTATCTATTTGGTTCGCTGATTACATTGAGAAACATAGATAAAACTCTTTGATATATTTTTATATTGAGCTCGTTATTAAATTGGTGCTCTCGGAATTATATTGGAGTATGGTCCATGCAGATTGCCAAACGAATTATTTGGTGTGGTTTTTATACCCCCATTTTTTCAATTGGTATCACAGCAGGCAAACACGTTAAAGATCTCATAAGTATGTGTTTGTAGCAATCTGACTCTATGGGAAGTAAAGTCTCTATAGATGCTTTACCAGGTTTAGATCTACCAAACTCTGAGTGTGTTCTAGAAACCATCGATGAGGTTGAGTGTCTTGATCTAGAGAAAATCATCGAAAATCCTTGTCGAGAGAAACAACGATTGATAAGAAAAATTGATGGTTGTTGATACATGAAAATAATTACCCCAAAAGGGGTATCCCCTTAGCCTACTAAGGGTTCCTCTTAAGAAAAATGAACTTGGGGACTAGGTCCAACCCATAAGATAATGGATGGACCTAGCCCCAAAAGGAGAATCCTGAAATAGTTGGGTCTCATCCTTAACAAAATGGGCATTTTTTTTCTAGTTCCTTGTTAACTTGGAAAAGAGGAAAGTGGTAGTTTTGTAATATATTAGCCTTATGAGTGTTTATTCATAATGAGGAGAGGAAGGATTATTATAAAAGGGAAAGAAATAGACTTAGGAGGGGACTTAATACATCACTTTCTCTCTCTTCTTCTCATTCTCTCTCTCTCTTCATTCACCATTAAATGGATGGGCTTGCTATGGCTTGGACTTGCTTCTCCTTCCCACTTTTACCCTATCAACAATGGTCTTTATTGCGAAATTTATATTACAAACTCTAATCTTCGAGAATACTCTGAATAGGTAGTTTATCTCCAGAAGAAGTTAAATGAACAAATACGGATCAATTTTGATCTTGTTGCAGTAATTGCAAAAGTAGGGATTTGAAGTCTGTCAAAGAATCTTCAATGGATTTGAGAAAATCCTTTAATTCTTCCCTGAAAGATTGTCATAAGTCAAGAGATAAGCGAGGTTTAGGCTATGTGAAACCTGATGTGACTCAGAATTTCACAGATAAGTTTAAAGATGTTGCTTCATGTATGTTTTGTGGTTCTATTTATCATTTTCAACATACATGTATGCCTTTCAAGAAAAGTTTAAAGGTTTCTAGTGATCTTCACAAGAAAGATGAACAACTGTTTACTGGTCTAAAAAGGTGTACAAAACTAACAAGAAAACCCAAATGGGATAGTAGTGTTAGTATGGGAGCTTTTGATCTAAAATCAACATTAAACTTTCAATGGATCCTTGATAGTGGATGTACGTAGCCGGCATATGACTGGAGATATTTATTGGTTTGTGAATTCAAGCGATTGTGAAGGAGGTCCAGTAACATTAAGAGATGGAAGATTTTAGATTTAAATAAGTCCATCGTATTCCTGACGAGTTCAGTGGTAAACAATTTATTTGTTGAAAACTAAATATTAAGTCAAAGATAATCATGTGAAAATTACCTTGAACATCTTACATGATTTGTGTGAGACAATCATTAATTTGATGTCAACTTAGGAGGTTTCGTGTTGATCGATTAATCACTTGAAAATTACTTGAACCTAGTGGTATGTGTAAGATTACCATTGTTGTATTCCAAGGATGTTTCAATGATTAAGTGAGAGTTTTAGAATGACTACCATGTCTGGATATAATGCAAGTTGTATATTTTGTATGCTAACTGTGCAAGTCTAGTTCAGGTCTGAAACTATTGTTCGCATACCCTGTTTGCGAACTGGTTTACATGTGAAAAGATCTGGAGTTGTTGTTCGTGTACCGTGTTTGCGAAAGGCTAGACAAGGCCAAGTCCGGAATTTTTGTTCGTGTATCATGTTCGCAAACGGCTGGACAAATCCAAAGTCTGAAATTGTTGCTCGCGTACTCAGTGTTAGAGCGTAGCTCGGTTGAACCCACCAAGCGTTCGTATGTCAAGTTTGGTTGTCATATTTTAGTGAATCAAAACTCATCTAAGAGTCGCTTAATTATCTACTAGAGAAAACTTCGTATAGGTTAGACTAGAAAGTCTAGGATTAAGAGACATACAAGTATTATTCGAATACATGAAGAATGTGAAGAAGTAACGAGCTACAACGACTACATCATCCTTTCTCTTGAGATTAGTAATATTGAATTGAAATGTTTCATTCCTAACATATCTTTTAAGTCGTGCTATATTGAAACATAACTGCGAAGCATTGAATGATTGTTATACTCTAGTAGTGACTAGTGAGACATGATCACATGATCATAGTGTTTAGGAATTAGAATAGGAAGTGTAACGCTTATCTTTTGAACTTCGTATATATGACATCGACATAATCATATGAATGCTAATGTGATTATGTGTATGGGTAAAGGTGAAGATTTCATCCTAGGAAACAATGTTTACATTTGTTTCAAAGAAGTACATTCATGAACTTGTTTTATGAATCGAAAGGGAAATCACTAGGCTTATTGGTATTGTTATGCATTGCATATCTTTGGATTAACAATATGTGTGAGTTAGTAGAACCGATCATAACTTGTTATGAATCTTGATATAACTAATCACAGTGTTTGACTTATGATTTGGTATGACTGTTTTTTATTAATTAGTATAACTGATCCTAAGTAATCACCTGAGGTGGTATGATCGATATCTGTAATTGGTGTGACCGATCCTAGTAATTAGTGTGACCGATCATAAAAAAAATGTGTAATCAATCCTTGTAATTGGTGTAACCGGTCCTAGTAATTGGTGTAACCGATCCTGATAATTGATGTAACTGATCCTAGTGGCTTGTGTAACCGATCACAAGCAATACCATGAGTATATAGTAGCCGGTCCTGGTAACTGATGTAAGCGGTCCTGGTAACTTGTGTGTTTGATCACAAGTAATCCATATTGACGTAGAACCAATCCTTGTGATTGGTAGAATAGATTGAACCCATGATTGTGATTTGATATTTGAGCAATCACATAGTTGTCTTGGAATACAGATGAACCAATTCTACACTTGTTTGGAAGTGTGGTATAATCGATTCCAAGATTGTAAATATGAAAGAGGATTTACAAAGAAAATATGTCAACACACTTTGAACATAAACACTAACTCTTATCTTTTATTGTTCAAAGATATTCCTTAATTACTCAAGGAGATCCCGGTCCGAAATAAATTAAGAATCTTTTAATTAAGGTTGTTAGTTTTATATGCTTTAATTACCAACAATTAGATGCATATCTCTAGAGAATAAAAATTAGTAATGTGCATTTACTAATTGGAGATATTCTATTGAGAGATTTCGGAAAATATTGGACAAAGCATTTCCAGGAATTATGAAAACCGATTTGGACATTTATTGCATATCTTGAGAATATTCAATTTTGGAAATTCCTCAGTGTCTAAACATCCTTTGTTTATAAATACCTAAGTTTGCATTTCTAGCAAACTATCCTAAGAGCCAGGCAAACTTCATCTTTTTGTTCTTTCTGGTGGAGCCGTTTATACGGAGAGGAAATTATCCTAATTAGAGAGGAAATTATCCTAATTAGGAGAAATCTCTTACGACCGCTCATTTAAAGAATATTGTGGGATCAAGAAACTCTACGAGTACCATTAGTGGGAAACTATATAATTACAATTTATTAGTTTTCGATTGATTTGATTGACTAAAGGTTGATTAACTTTGATTGCACCTATTTTTTTTTATTCTTGAGAATCTTCTCTTATGATATAAGATTCACTCAAACTAGATCGAAGTGTCGACGGGATCTTTAAAACTGTTTGTAGATCTAAAGACATCTTGTGATAATCCATTGTTAACAGACTCCATTATGTGCGTGATTTATCATAAGAGATTCAAGTGGTGTTGTGCAGGTTTAATTGAAGATCAAAGAAGATTTGAAGATGAAGAAGATTTCTGATTGGTTTCTCATATCTTTGTGTAGCACAAACCTTGATCGGTTGGGATCCAACTAAAACCGGATTTATTCGATTGATTAGTTGTGTGAGATCGGCATCACTTTATATTTTCTTGTTGGATTTTATATTGATTGATTGCAAATCTAAACTCTGCCACTTTGGTAGTTGTTGGATTGATTGATCTAACCATGAAAAGGTGTTTATTTGTTTAAACAGAAGAGCCTTTGCACATGACTTGAGATATCTTTTACTGAAAAGAATCAATAGAGTTGTTACCAAACAGATTTGATGTTCCTTTACTGTTTGAATACGATCCAAAGGAATTGTTCAAGTGCGTGCACTTACTGAATGTCGGAAACGGAGGGATACTGAAGAAACTAAGTGAACTAAGTTTAGTTGTTTGGTCATAACTATACGAAGTTTGGTTTAGATTTTGTACAACGTCTTAATTATGAGAGTATTTAGTTCTGGACTAGGTTCCGGTTTTTTTTTGTATTTGAGCTTTCCTCGTTAACAAAATCTTGTTGTGTCTTTTACTTTTTTATTTCCGAAATTATAATTGTTTATTATAATTAAAAGCAAAATACACAAAGGTTAACTCTGTATTACTTGATAGTGATTCTATAGAGTTTGGTTAAGTCCGAACCTATTATCAAGTAATCACACTTTGTCTCGATCTCGTATCCATAGACGATCACACAAAGTGTGAATACCGATGTGTCGTATTTTCTCGACTTTGTCCATATACAATCACTTTCGGTAACAGGACTTATATGTGGATAATTTAAAGATTGTGATGTATTTGGGTACCCTCATCTTTTCACTCAGTTTGCGAACAGAGTGGTTAAGTTCTAAAATCTGTAAAATGTGATTTTAATACTCATGAACTCACGTTCGTTTACGAACATAAGTCCCTGGAACTTATAATGATATAAGGTGCATGAACTTGTTTTGAAAATCATGGCATTATGTTGATGAATTGGTTATTGTATAAGTACTTTGTAAAATTACAAACTAAGTCGATTTCATTTCAAATGGTACATATAAATTTCTATAAGACGGTTAACATTTGAACAACTCTTGAAACACATTTAAATTCATTTAATTATCTATCATGATTGATTGATCATCATATTTGATCCAGAAGTGTTACATGAATATGGATAAGTTATAAGTGTTAATATGGCTAACTTCGGTTAACAATTTTTGAGCCAACAAGATATACATGTTTAGGTATGGTTAACCATATATAAATATAAGTATATTTAATTTGTGTCTATCAAGCTAATACCATCCAACGGTGGATATTGATTGGTTAGTTTCTAAGCAGACTTAGCTTAAATCTTATATTCGGAGTTCATCTAACGGTGAATATCATTTTCTTTGTTAATAAGATATCTTAGCTTTGATTGTAAGCAACCCTGATTTGAAAAACTATATAAGTGAGAACTTTAGCATCTGGGAAACCTAATCCCGACACTTCTTTGTGTACTAGTTGCAAACTAGAGTCGATTATCCATTAACCTAGGGTTTTCAAAAACCATTATTAGGTTAACGACTTGAAGACTTCATTTGGGATTCGTGAAGCCATATCCAAATATTTTCTTTGTAGTTGCGTATTATGATCTTATTTTTTTCTATCGTATTGAGTTTTATCTTCTCTAGGATTTACTCTAGATTTATTTCCGTTATATAAGATATAAAAAGTAATCACAACCGTTCTTCGTCTTAGACTCTTGTGATTTCGAAATAACTTATTTTGTTAATCAGTTGGGTTATTATGAGGTGACTGGTATTTCTAGGTTGCTCTCCGGGAATATAAGTTGGGGTATCAGTTGAGTTTCGTGTTCACCTTGATTTATCTTAAGACAGGAAATAAAACCAATAATAGATTTATCCGTGGGAGACAGATTTGTTTGTAATTCTTCGACTTCTCTTAGTTGTGGGTGAGACCAGCTAAGGGAATTACGTGCGGAGAATCCTGTTGGGATTCAAGAGGCGTAAGGAACGCAACGGTACCTTAATCAGTGTGAAACTTGGTTAAGGCTCAACTACATTCTAGTCTAAAGTTAACTTGTAGTAGGATATAATCTGTAGCGGCTTAATACAGTGTGGTGTTCAAATCTGGACTAGGTTCCGGGTTTTTTTTTTGGAATTTGCGGTTTCCTCATTAACAAAATTTCTGGTGTGTGTGTTATTTTTTTCCGCATTATATTTGTTTATATAATTGAAATACCTTGTGGTAAAAACTGATTCTGCTGTTTTTGGTAAATTTGGGTGTGTTGATGAGAAACGAATTCAAACCCTAAACAAATGCACTGCACGAGAGTACTTTAGATTCGAGAGATCAATCTATACAGTCTTGGCTTAAACCAAGAAATGGTCGTTCCAGTCTTGCTTAGGTCACAAAGTGAAGGAGAAGGGTTGGTCTTAGGGAGGGAAGCGAAGAAGGTGTTGAGACCAGAATGGTTAATTCTGAAAGTGTGGCTATTTTATGACTTGTATCGGAATTTGAAACTGGCTTATAAGCTATCAGTTGTTTTTTGTTTTTCTGGATACTGTGTTATTGTTAACCAAAACTCTGTTGTTTAGTCGAAATTGGTTGAGACCTATTTATACAAGCCATAATTGAACTCACCCTGATCTCGTAGGAAATGGGAGTAGTTGAGTGATGGAGAAGTGGGGTAATGTGTAAATGCTAGAAACCACATCCCCACTATGAAGGAAATGAGTTAGTTTACACACACTACTTATTGGCGCCACTAACTTCCCTTCTTCTTGACACTTTCTTATAATGGGAGTGTTGCACGCCGTACGCTGTAAACCGCCATACCAATACCCTGATGAATATCCCCCAGTTTGTGACATATTTGATGTCTCAAGTATTTTCGTGGAAAATATATAGAAGATTGTTGAATGGGTCTTATATGCAAGACCTAACTATTCGGTTTAATTGTATGCCAAATAAGTAGCAGATAGCCATATGTGGCAATTCAAAGTCAGGAGACTTTCCACTAGAGAATAGCGTGTGATGCTTTTAGATTAGTATTGGTTGGTCGCCCAAGACTTACCATAGGCCGATCAATTTTGTGGCGAATTTGGACGGCTGAGATTGTAATTCAGGAGAGAGGATGGCCATTAATTATGTTTATATTATGTTGTCATCTGTTAATGGTATAGTGGCATAGCCATGCCTATGGCATGGTGGCATAGCCGCGCGTGTGGCATTACAGCATGGCCAAAGCTATAATTTGGCGTCGTGGACAAAGTTAGGGCTTGGTGGCATGGCCAAGGCTAGGATTTGACACCAGAGCCAATATTAGGGCTTGGAGGCAAGGCTAGGATTTGGTGTCGTGGCCAATATTAAGTCTTAGCAGCGTGGCCAAGGCTAGGATTTGGCGTCGTGGATAAAATTAGGGCTTGGAGGCGTGGCCAAGGCTAGGATTTGGTTTCGTGGCCAAAATTAGGGCTTGGCGGCATGGCCAAGGCTAGGATTTGGTGATGTGTCCAAAGTTAGGGCTTAGCGGTGTGGCCAAGGCTAAAGTGGCTCATGGAATGTTGTGGGGCTGAAGTGGTGTAACTTGGGGCCACGACCAGAAATTAGGGTTTTGACTAATACCACTGAAGCAAAAGTCGTGTTTCAATCATGAAACCCTTAATTGGAGTTGGTTATGACTTTGGCCACTAACAAAAGTGGGTTAGCACGTAGCTACGCTATCTGTGGTACGTTGGCGTAGCATGGCACATTTGGCATGCTGATTAAGATGTTGGCGTGGCATGGCATGTTTGGAATTCCAGTTAGAATGGTGGAGTGGTGGGGCGCATTTGGAATTCCAATTAACATGGTGGCATGGCAGGGTGCGTTTGTCCTTTAATGCATGTGGTGGGCTTAAAGGGACCTGATTGGTCAAGAAAAGGGGGTCGGCCAAACATAGGGCGCGACCACACCTCTAGTGCTCGCGGCGTATTTAAAGCGACCTAATTGGTCGGATGGGAAAGAGGAGGGTCGGTCAAGCAGTATGGGATCATGGCCATCTGTAAGTGGCTCTGACTGGCCTGTGGCACGGCCACACCTCCCTTGTTGTTGCTTCTCATATTTTCCACGACTCTTATTTTATCCCTTGTTTTCTGATTTTGGGTAGGATTTTGCACCTACTAATCCATGACGGATCAATTGCCCAATTTTCCTAGGTTTATTTCCGATCAGTAGGATCTGATATACTGCGCGGGGCGTGAAACCCTAATTTTGAAAGTTAATTTGGTTGAGATTTGAATCTTGTGAATTATCACAAAATTGATTGAACTCTGCACAGAGTTCTTTAAATTTATTTCCAGAGAGCAGTATGCTTTCCGATTGAGTAATTTTATGCAATGAAGTAATCTTGATACTTCAGGAAATTCATGATACTCTGCTGCGAGTGAACACTAATTATCATGTCATATCAATATTAAGGGTTCAGCCGTGGAACATAGCACAAAAAGTATTCGAAGAAAACTATATTAATTGAATAACACAGGTGGGATTGTTGCTACATGCACTATTCTGGATAAATTTCATGTAAACATATTGAATTTCTCAATAAATGCGCAAGTGAAGAGGTTGGGCACTCATCACTTTACATAGCTCTGTCTCTTTGCAGAATGACAACATATTAAATGCAGGGTTTTACAATTTTAGCCCTGAACTAAAAACCACCATCAACATTAAGTCCCCTGCTTAGCACGTAACCGTGATATTGTTTTGGGGTAATCAATAGATGGTGACACACAGAAATAAAATTTATGAGAAGAGTAAACAGACGTTACCAGTAGAGAGATGCCGGCTTGGCCTTTGATCAGAACATGTTTAATGAAACGTCGAGGCAAGTAGCAATCACACTTCTAGTACGTTGATGTCGATAACACTAAAACAATATATTTAAGTAATGGAGCCTTGACTGATAGGTGTTAAGGAAGTTGATCCTTGAATACAAAGATGAGTGTTAAGGTGGTGGAGCCATCAGAACTATGATGTGTTGAGGCGGTGACGCCTAAAAACACGAGTGAGTGATGAGGAGAGTGTGTGTCTCAACACTAAGATGAAGATGTGTTTGAGGTAGTGATACCTGACAACATATTAGTGAGTGTTGAGTAATTTGCACGTCTCAACACTAAGAGGAAAACGTGTTGAGGTAGTATGCCTGACAACACAATAGTGAGTGTTGAGGAATTTGCGCGTCTCAATACTCAGAGGAAAACGTGTTGAGGCAGTATGCCTGACAACACAATAGTGAGTGTTGAGGAATTTGCACGTCTCAACACTAAGAGATTTAACATTCAATTGATATGCCTAATATATATAAAATACTTAGTTTTAAGGATAGTTACTTAGCTTTGTCTCCGCTAGGCATGTCCTTCGTGCATGATTGGCCTTTGGATGTATCAGTCTCTCCCGTGCGTAAGCAGCATGACAAAAGTCCCATGGTATTGATGGGACGAAAAATAGCTGGTTGTAAAGAGAGTTGTTTAACAAGACTTACTCGTGTGTGGAACCTGCGAAACTACAATCTCTCTAGGTAACTACGTCACATTTGCGAGTTGTCCTCCTAGTTTCGAGTTGTTGTTATGTATCCATGAGCACCCCGAAACCATATATTAATTCGGGTATTCCTTGAAAACATGAAACTTGGCGTGTGTTATGGCGTCTCTTATCTTGATTTCGAGATTAATGTACCCATAGGGATCATAGTCGGGCAGTGAGCAGCTTTTTGCTTCAAAATTCCTGCAACTATGAGAGTCTTAACAATGACAATGTTGAAGTCATAGGCCGCATTAATCAGTGTGCTTTCAAATTCTACACCTTTCGGGTGAGTAGTGGTTAGGATTCCCCAGTTGCATTTACCTGCCGTACCTTCCAAGAGAGACTGGGATTTTGGGGTAACTTCTCTAATTAAAAACAATCTGTTAGAGCATTGCTCGGTCGAACTCACATGCGTTGCTATCTCAATTATGTTTGTCAATATTAGTGATCAAAACTATATGTCTTGATTTCTAGTTTACTTATGACTAAGTCTCGGTCTAGGATAGTTGGGCTATAGACTCCATGGCGATTATCTTACAAAGACGAAGAACTACTCAATGAACCAGTGGAACTTCATCCGACTAAAAGGTATGCGGAGACTTGAACTCATCTGTCACTCAAAAGTCTATCTACTTTATCTCCTAATCTTGAGACAAAAGTCGTATAAGTATGATAGTTTTCATACATACACATTTGTTATTTCGAGCCGAGTTTACTTGCTTATCTTTTTCTCGAAATATGTGTTAGTAAGCTTTTGCTTTAACCATTTTCATCTTTACCCATGAAGAAAGTCATGATGACGTTTCAATCTTGAAAATAGCTTTGATGACGATAGTCGATTCTTATGTCTAACGACTATTATAACATTATAGAAGAATGTTTCAATGATTGAAATGTAGAGTTGAGAATACGTAAGCAACTATGGATATAAGCATATATGGTGTGTTCGTACATTAGTGTATAAATCCATGTGCCAGAAACCAAGTGCGTGCATATGTGTGCATGCGGTATTGGTGAAGGAAACAAGTTGGGTACGCGTACTTGCGGAAGTTTTCATACCGAAAATTTCTGTTGTAGTTTGTAAAGTTTGCAAACTAAAAAACTAGTCACCTGAGGTATGCCTACCCGTATGCATACCCACGGAAGTTTTCAACCGAAAATTTCTGCTGAGTTTCCAAACTAAAATCCGGTAGCTATGGTACATGTACTCGTACGCGTACCTAAGCTGGTTATATCTCTCAAATCGGAAGTTCATGAACTTAAATAATAAATCAATAAGGAATGAAATCTTTGCAAACCGTGGCTATATTGTTCATGAATTGATTCAAGTGAATCAAACCGATTTTGTTTCAATTGTGTCTATGTATAAAGACCTAAGCAATTGAACAACTCTTGAACTAGTTCTTATGAGTCATTTGAACTAGTTATGAGAAAGATGAATATGGTTAATATGAAAGTGCTCATATGGATAACCATTGGTTAACTATCTGTGAACCGACTAAGTGTACACGTTTACGTACAATTACTCAAACCTAAATGAATACATTTCTTTTGTGTGTGTGACAAGCTAAGTTTAGATATAACGGTTGAAAGATATTAACTTGAATTTAATCATGTTTTCATCTAACGGTGAATATTGAATGCTTTGTTACCAAGGTAACTTAGATTGCAAACCCTGATTTGAGAACTATATAAAGGAGACGTCTAGCAACTGGAAAAACTAATCCCCACACCTCATGTGTGATACTAGTTGGTTTGCAAGAGTCGATTCTCCTTTAACCGTAGGTTTCTTCTCGAGACCCTGTTGGTTAATGACTAAAAGACTTCATTGGGATTGTGAAGCCATACGAAACTACTTCTCTTGTAGTTGAGCGATATGATCTTGCCATTTTCCATCGTACGAGTTCAATTGAATAATTGACTTGAGATTATATCTCTGATAGGGCAAGATAAAAAAAAATCACAAACATTTTTGTCTCTTCGTTTGTGATTCCGCATTATCTAGTTTCGCTACCATACGATTTAGATTATTGTGAGGTGATTGATAATACTAGGTTATTCTTCGGGAATATAAGTACGGTTTATCAATTAGTTCCTTTTCACCTTGATTTTATCAAAAGACGGAACAAAACTCATATGTTTATCTGTGGGAGACAGATTTATCTATCTTTGTAGACTTTTATGTGATACAGATTTGTTAATTGAAGTCTTGGTCGTAGCAACTCTTGGTTGTGGGTGAGATCAGCTAAGGGAATCAAGTGCGTAGTATCATGCTGGGATTAGAGACATAAGGAGCGCAATTGTACCTTGAATCAGTGTGATATTGATTAGGGTTCAACTACAGTCCAAACCGAAGTTAGTTTGTAGTAGGCTAGTGTCTGTAGCGGGCTAATACAGTGTGGCGTTTGATAGGATTTAGGAGAACCCTATATGTAATAATCGTAATCACACAGTGTCTAACTAGTAGACAGAGGCAAGTACGGGTCGTTCCTACGAAGAGCGGTGGAAATACTGTAACCAATATCTCTAATAAAACTAATCAGAAACAATATTTTTGGATATTTAGAATTCAACATAAATAAATAAATAAAAGAAAAGAAAAATTACATACTTTTGGTTGGTAACCTAGCAACAAGCTGGGCTCCAACACCTTTTTGAATAGCAATACCTAATTTATGAAAAATAAAGCTACCAACACCACTACTAGCATCATTACAAACTAAGCAGTTTTTCAGACACGCTTAAAAAAACATAAAGTATCCTCACCTAGTTCCCCTAAGGTAGAGAAAGCTAAGACACCATGACCATAAAATAAAATCAATGAGAAATTCGGTAACCAGGGTTTACAGTATCCACCACTATTTCTATTCAATTACTGAAATGAAACATAATCCATGAATTATTTATTGTTCGTTCTATTGTCATCACCTATTATATGTATTAGAGTCTCAAATATAACTAGGACGCCCTAAGCATGGCACATCAAAAGATTAAATCGAAGCATGCACCATCAAATTGCATTAGCGAGAAAGTTATACGAAACTAAAATATTGATTCACAACTATTATATGGCTCTTCTAAGCATAACCCATCAAAAATATTAACCTCAAGCATGGAATTATCAAATAATGAGACAAAAATATATTATGAAGCCTAACAATTACGCACAAAGGTTATTGTAACCAGTGAAGCAACAACTCATATCATTGTTAAATCGATAAATAAAATCATAGAAGTAATCTATTCAAATCACAATGGTCGTTTGCTTTATTCAATTCGAAATAGCCTAAAACTCCAAGTGGTTTGAACATAAACCCTAGTTACACAAATCTAGCAACACATGGCTTTCTCAAAAGCCATAAACACACAAAAGAAAAATCAATCGCCAATCGAAACGGAATGGAAAAAATAGAAATGCAAACCCTTCACTGTATCGCCTCTCTAGCTGCGCCTCTCTCCTTCTTCGACGGCCTCGAAAAGAACTCCCAAAACCGGCCTTGAACCTGCTCAACCAATTTCGCTCATCACAGTTTCAACTCTGCCAAAACCTTCATTGAAAAAATGGCCACAACAAACTGTAGTGCCACTACCTTGAGACATCTGCATCATCCAATTCGTACTCAATACAGCACAATGAGATTGAAAACCCATTTCACCATCGTTGTTGATGTTGTAAAATGACGAGACTCCAACTGATTTCTCGACTAGAAAGTAAATCCAATACCACCAATAACTTTCATGGAGTACTAGCTTCTGTCGTCACTGACTGCCACCAGTTCAATACACCATTCAAGACTAATCCAACCATTGCACTGCCGTCTTCATTCTCATTCCATTTCTCAACATGAACCCATCATCGTCGCCACCCTGCTCAGTTCACTGCCAGCTGCAGACTCCAAGTAACATTAATATTAATTAATGCCATTGCATGAGTTCATGTCTTCTCCTCCCTGCATTTCAGTTACTGCTCCCCGCCGTGGACATCATGCAAATCTTCCCACCCGGAAACCAATAAATCAAGATCGAAACTCACGTTCAATCTCCTCTCTGGAGAATAAAATCCTACCACTGCCACAAATGTCTCAACCATCTAATTCTTCTTTTAAGACCATCAATTGATGTATATCTCTCTTGCTTTGTTGTTGCTGGATGATGCCATGTGGACCACTATCTGAAACTCTTAGGTGGAAAAGGTACTATACTTGGACAAATAAAATTCCTTTGTATTCTTTCATAATCTCTGGCCGTGAAATGGCTAGTGCTGCGACAAAGTGAGTTGGTGAACTGATAGCCCACTAACTCATTGATATTAAGCTATTAATATTTGTCTCCGTTGGTTCCTTGAGATGTTTTACTCATTTTTGCCGCTAAATGCTTTTCTAACTTCATGTTTAGCAGTTTATCGTTCCAGTGATTGGATTTCCTTGTACTTTCTACATATCACTAAAAGAGTATCGTTAGCCAAAATATCGAATCCTAGCAAGTATAAATACGGGTATAAAATGTAGCACTTGCGTGCTTATCAACACCCCCACACTTATATTTTGCTAGTCCTCGAGCAAAACAAAAAATTGACCCGCTCCACAGCTGGCCATAAAATGATAACAAAAACAATAGAGCCGCTCAACAGCTGGTCATCATTTTTTTTAAAGACCCGCTCAACAACTGGTCATAAGAAAAGTGTTGTCTGCTAAACAACGAGACGGGTCCGCTAAACAGCAAGATCGAGAGATGTCTGTTAAACAGCGAGACGAATCCACTAAACAGTGAATAGAGATGTCTGCTAAACAACTAGACAGAAATACCAGCTCAACAACTGGTCATAACATGTTTTTTTTTAGATCAAAATTCCTAACGAAAGTGCCACTCCCCCACACTTAAACATTACATTGTCCTCAATGTAATTGAGTCATCCAACGTAAAAATTAAGATGGGAAATTCAAGCAAACAAATTAAAGATAGAGGAAAGAAAACAAATCTGATGGGTTGACTCCCATGAAGCGAAATCGTATGGGTGGACTCCCATAAAGCATAATCTGTGTATCCCTGCTTGGGCACATAAAGAACCTCAAACAAGGTGATGAAACACCAAAGTAAGCTTCAAAGATTATATATAAAGTCGGAAAACTTGGGGATCAATCCAACAAATCAGTGCAGCTACGAACATGAACCTGCAAACACTATAAACTTCCAAAAAGATGTGTAAATCCATTCCCAAAAGAAAACAGTCCTTAGTCGAGATAAATAAATCACTCACATGGACGACAAACATAGAATGTCTATTATTTTTTATTCGGGAAGCACACTCTAAAGCAGGTTTCAAATCAGCTGAAATACATTCAGTCAACACATTATCTTCACTACAAATCATAGGAAACAATGTATTGACAATGCAAAAAGGTACCGGATTATCAAACTCAACACAATGGTTTAAACATGTATATAATGGTTCAAGTTTATCAAGTAACTCTTAAATATGGTTCTAAGTCCGCGGAAATAATTTCTGTGATGGAGTTACCTTGATTAACCATTGGAGGGCGCAATGTATTGACAATGTCAATAAGCATAGGATCACCTGAATCTACAAAGTGGGCTAAACAAACCGAGATTGGTTCATAATCAGCAGTTACCTGACCAAACCAATCTCCTCCACATTCACATCAATAATCAGAAAATCACAAGATGAGTCAGCAAAACAGGAGCTCAATGGAGCAATAATATCATGAATAATCGACTCATCGACTAAGTGATTTATAGGAATCTCACTATCCAAATGACTAGAAGGTACATCATTATCAATGACTATTGTCTCTAAGTGTTAGACTCAATAATAGTATCTTCTATATAAACATGTTCCTCTAAATCATCATCTGCATATAACTCTTGGCATGCTAGAACTCTTAACCTTTGCTCCAAACTAAGCGGTGTATGTTTGTAATACTTCTCATATATCATTATAGGTGATTCTCCGCTTATCATATGTGGAGCAAAAACTTCCTTATGCTGTGACCAATACATATACTCCCCAAGCGTCATATCAGAAGACGTCTCCTGAGAATGCCAACTTCTACGCTTATATTCTGCAAGTGTCATCTTAGATGATGTCTCGTGCAAAGAATTCATCATCCTCAAAAAGACTCTTGCAATAAAATTCTAAAACAATTGACATTAAGCTTTAGTTGTTGAAAACCCTTGTTTTAGAACACAAGTAAATCAAAACTACAAGTTCATCTGTCACCCTAATGAGGAGTTTAGCTAGACATAGCTTTCTTAAAAGCCATAAAATGATTAAGGAATAAATCAAGCTATGCAAATCGAAAAGCAAAGATAAATGCAAACCCTAGTTTCTTCCCTGTAAACGGCGTGTCGATTCTCTGTTCACCAGAGTATAAATAGGCGCTGTAGAAAAGCTAAACTGGACCCAGCTGATAGCTGCCAGGCCCAATCCAGGCACCATCAAAGTCCTGCCACTGCACCACCTTCTACTTTCTGTCCTCCTAGTTCTCGGCCACCAGCACCAGACCCCATCTCTAGCCAGACCATGGCAAGCTTTTCTCTCCACCAGCCAACATCACCTTTCTCTAATCTTCTTCTCATTGTCTTATCTCCACAAGTGTCAACAGCTTATACACACCACCAATGATTCAACACGCTTCCTTGCTCCCCTATCGACGCTCCAGTTTTTACTGCCAATCATTCATATCAACACCAACTGCAAATCGTTTAACCAGAGAACCCATACAAACCTCCTTGGCTTCTAACATCTTCTCCACCCGAACACAACCCCAAGCCAATTGCTGCCCACCATCTATCACATCACCACCAGGTATCGAATTGATGTTTACATCTCAAGACTGCTCCTGCTTCATTGAACTTCAAAACCCAAGAATTGCTGCTGTTAAACCATCACGAGACTCTATAATCTTCGACTGAATTAGCTCCGAACCCTGCTTCAAACAGCCACGATTCGATGGCAGTAATGCAATAGCCAACGAACTATCAAGCCCCAAATATGTTGACGTTGTTATCACCTTCAATATTCATCTTCATATTGATGTACTGCAATGAGGCTGCACCATAGCAGCAACATCGCCAATCCTATACAGAGTCAATTCAGAAAACACCTTCTCAATCTCGTCATCTGCAATTACATTCAACCACCGAAAACCCCATTGATGTTGTTGTTGAGTTCATTGCCTGCAATTGAGATTCCTGTTTACATCAACCCATCGATTGAATTAAGCACCAGACCCTGTTTGGCTGCCATCTTATTCCATCTTTACTGACCTCAATTTCAGTTTACCTAAAATCCCAATTTGTTGTTCTGCTTCTGTAAGAAATGAATTTGATTCGAGTCTCGACTCCAAATACCACCAGCTCGAACTCAACATCATTTTAAAACTTGCACCAGCTTCTAGTTAAATGAATCGAACCCCCAAAGATCTGTTTTCGCTGGTTCCATATGCTTCTTCATAAGCTGAATCTGATTCTCAATCTCACCCTACAGCACAACATCAAACCCGAAACAGCCCCAAATTTGTAGCTGTAAACTTCCATAGATCTGCACCATCTCTTGCATCTTCGTCTTGGTTACTGAATGCCATCAGTTTCTCATGATTCGAACCACAACAAAATCTATGACCTTATGCTCAAATCCCCTTTCTTTCAATAAGAATACCACCGGCTTCACTGAGAAATGATAAAAAAAAATTCTTTTTCTTCTTCTTGCTTTGAGATGAAATGAGAAGTGGTGGTGGTGCGGCCACGTCACTTATCCTTTAACCCCAGATGGGCCTGAATCGTTTGAACAAACAAAGACAATTCTTTGTTTTGTGAATTGATAGCTCTGGCCATAAAATGGCAAGGTGATGAGTTGTTGGCTTGCTGGCTCACGAACTCTAATTCCTCTGGCACCATAAGTCGCAAGCGCCAATTTAGTTTCTAAGCCATTAGTTCTCAGAGTGAACGGATTTCACTTGTCATTCCTGTAAAAGCTCTAAAATATAGTTATTGGCAAAATATCAAGACCTAGCTAGTATAAATGTGGGTATAAAAGTGTCGCACTTGCGTGCTTATCACTTCTTGGAATTCTCTTTCCTCTACTTTTGCTCTCAATCTTTCCTTTTCGCAAGCTAAGCGTGCTTGTTCAGCATAATGTCTCTCGATTTCTTCTTCAATTATCTGTTGATTTCTTTGAATCTCTCTTCCACGTAATATTCTCCACCCTTCTTCTTGATTTTCTTCGTCGTCTCGGTTGTTTCGTTCTTGACGCTGCTCATTCTCCAGACCTATGTTGTTTTGTCCATTTTGGTGAATTTCGCCTTGTGGTATATAACGATCTTCCATCACTTCTCTTCTTTCGCGACGTCCTTTATTTGGATCTTGATTTTCTTCTTCAATATTTGTCATAGGTGAACTTCTTCTTGCCTCACTTCTAATTGATCTTGAACTTGACCTCGTCGTACTTCTTGATCTCCTATTTTGTAACCTCATATTTTCCATTCTCAATTCATGGTTTTGCCTTGTTAAATTTGCGCGTTCTTCCGCTTCTAATCTCCTCTCTTCATGTATTCTTTGTCTTAACACCTTTGTTTCCTCTAATACTCCAATTCTTTCATCAACATGAATTATTCCTCCAACTGCTTCTTCAGGTCTTTCCTCCTGGCTTTCATTTCTTAATTGTTGCTCTTCTTCTATTTCTTCCACTGAATCTGATCGCCAAGTATGTACACTCACTCTATCATAATCCAAAGTTCTATTTTGCGCCGGTGATTGTTGAACTGGTTGTTGAATTTGATTTTCTCCATCATTTCTTGCATTCATTCCTAATGATTCTCCATTTTCGTTTCTTCTTTCTCCAGCAAGTCTGTTACTCCATCTAACAGTGCTTGGTTGTCTTGAAGCGTTTCTTCTCCTAGCCATATCTTCAATCTCAAAGAATTATGTCTGAAACTTTTCACCAACTATCTCAAATTCTCTCAAATCACAATATTAATTTTCACACTAAAAACAAGGGAATTGTCCCTGTTTCTAGCGCCAATATGTAGTAGCAGGAAATCCTACACTACACCCCTCACAAGAATTCATAATCATCAACATATATTTTGAAGATTAAGAACAACACTTTTATTAATTGATTCACAGAAATGTTACAAGTAATGGAGGAAAACAAGAATACAACCGCTCTCTACACTTTCTCTCTCCTAAATGACTTGCTCAATACTCGAAAAAGATCTCTCCCTTCCTTACGCTTGTTCAACTCTTTATATAGGAAATTACATAGTGGATGAAAGCTAATTTATCCTTTATTTTAGGATCTGACTTGCGATATTCTCGCAAGGGTTATAATGCCAATTTTTGCAAACATTCTTATCATCGCAGAATCGTCACATATTTCTCATGTTTCTGCTATCGTTATCCGTTACGTCATTCTTCAAATCATCTTGCGACACTCGCAAGGTGTTGTTAACCATATTTTGCAAATGCGTCCTTCTTGCGATATTCTGATCCTACACTACTAATGAGTTTACTATCCATTGAGTAACTTGTTTTGGAGTTTGGTTTTCATAAAAGAGTTAGTTTTTGGAATTTCATTTATATATATGTGAATTTTTTTTTATGTATGTCCGACGGGTGTTTGGTAAAATATTTCATAGATTGTCATGGTCAACCACAAAATGTGTCACAGATTTTCAGCCAATAAACTCTTATGAGGTTAATTGTTAACAGCTGGTGAAGCATATTAGTTCTTGCAAGGATTTATTAGAAGCTATAGAAAAAGGCTGGTACTTATTAGAATCATCATGTGTGCATTTTTTTTCCTATGTTAGTTAACATATGTAAGATAACCAGCGAAGTTTTTAATCGCTCATAAACATAGGAAGTGTGAAGATGATGTAGTTCATCATTCATTTTGTTTTTTTTTTTTGTGTGTGAAAACTTTGTGGAGGGATTCATGGTTATTCAGTACTTCAAATAGAAATTAGGTTAAGATCGATAAAAAAAAATTAATATAGGATTTGGGAAAGTTGAGGACAGAACGGTACATTTCAGTATTTTGTTAAGGGGAAAGACAACCTTTTATTCCTCCCCTTTAATGACCCAAAGTCAACACAAATATACCATAGTCAAAATAATTTAGCTTTCCCCCTAAACAAATCAGCTTTCCCTACAACAAAAATCATATTTATTTGAAAATATAGAAGAACAAATGATTAAACGAAGTTGGAATCTTTGACTAAATCCGAGTTAACTCGGATGAAAATATGAACCGGGGCTACAAGAAAAAATTCACCGATTGAGACTACCCTGTTGGAGTAACAATTAGAGAAGGAAAAGAACTTCTAATTGATAAAGAGGCATCTTATATTACATACACATAATGTTCTTTATATACATGTAAGGGAAAACCTAGTCATCTAATGGACAACACATCCATGGGCCATAGGCCCTATAAAACTCCCCCTTGTGCGGTTCAACAATGGAACTCCAGATGTAGTGCTTCGAATGTAGTTCTTCAAATGTCGTTGTCTCCTCGATGACTTGTGCCGAAATCAATTGCCTTACTAAAACTTTGACAAGGAAAAACCCAGTGGGATAAAACCTTGGTACATCTCTTCACATGTAGTACTTCACATGTTGTCTCGTACTTTACATGTAGTTCATCACATGCAATACGATCTTCAAAGATCGACGAGTCTAAGTTAATTGCCTCATTAAAACTTCGTCATAAAAACCCAGAGGGACAAAACCTGAACTAAAGAAAAAGAGTACAATATTAAGCAAACTTAGAACATAGACTCCAATATGTTGCCTCACTAAACCTTGAGAAGGAAAACCCAGTGGGATAAAACCTTGATGGAGGGAAAAGAGTATAACGTGACAGATGCAAGTAAAGATGATCTGTTGCAGATGATCACTTTGCTCCGTTGAAGTTGACTAGTTACTTCATAACTCTTAAGAAAAAAATCTTCATGGGAAAGACAATGTGTAAGGACCCTCAAGCTCGTCAACGCTATTAGACCAGTCAAGAGATGAATTAACCTATAATGACTCGATTAATTAGAGACGAACGTAATTAATAGAAATTAATCTAACAACGATCTAGATACGAAACTAGTATCACTAGATAGATCTAAAAAAGGTATGATGAATAGACTACTTAAACGTGTCATTAGGATACCGGATGAAGAAGATATCATCAGATTAGAGTGAAGGGAAAAATTGTCCTTTTGTCACCGACCTGGGTTGTCTTATCCGTTTCATGGGCTCTTTGTTAATTTTGTTGGTCTTATCACCAACACCGTATCGAAGAGAATTCATTATTCTCTTATCTTCTTCTTCTTCTTCTTTCTTCTTCTTTTTTCCTTCTTCTCTGCTCTTTCTCTTTCTGTCGACCTCAATTCAAAAGAATTGAGTTAAATCTTGTTATCTTGATTTATTGGAGACGAAGGTGATGGTGTTGTAGTTTTTTGAACACGGGAAGATCAGAATAAAGTTGCTACTGTTGATTGAAGTTAGGGTTTATGGTTTCGATGATTTTGTGAAGAGATGTTGATCATGTTATTGAGTTGAAGATAAAAGAAGATCGATATGGTTGTTGTTGAATTGGTGATTGAAGTTGTTTTTTTAATGAATCAAAAAGAAAGGTAATTAGGGTTTTTGATTTCATTGAAATTGCTTTACGCTTTTGATGTGTTTTGATTGTTTATAGAATGGGTTTGTTGTTAAATGAAGTATACATGAATATTTGGAGTTTATTTGAGAATTCATGGATTAGGGTTCTTCCCCGATTTGGAATTAGGGTTCTTGGCTTAGAAAATTACAGATGATGAAGAAGATTGAAGTTACCGACATGATAAGGAAGATGATTTGAGTCGTTGTGGAGAAATATGGAGGTGTTGTATCTAGAGATGGTGGTTGCTAGTGTATTAAGGTTGCAGGACAGGGTAGAGTAGTTGATATTGTTGTCTTTTGGGAAAAAATGGAATGGTGCAGATAGAGTTAGAGATTGCTATGCTGGTGGGTTGCAGTGGCAGTTGAGGTGGAGATGAGTTTGGAAATGGGGTGTTGAATTTTAGGTTACAGAATTAACTGAATATGTATATGAATGAAAGTAGTAATTGATGGATAGAAGGAGATCCAAGGAACCTCAGTTACAATATGGTGGATCTAGATGATTTCAGGAAGTTCATAGAGTTAAGCTTAGTTGGAGATGAATAAGATGAATGCTTGTGATGCTGCTGTTGAAACTGACATGAAGATATGAAGATTATGTTGAAGTTGTTGACTGCATTTGAGTTGGATGTACATAATAAGGGAGTGATCTAGTACTGGGTTAATTTGATGGAGAATATAATTGAATTGTTGGTGAAGAACATGAAGAGACTCTTGGTGATTAATTTGTAGAATGGCAATGTGTGATTATGAAGGAAACTTCAAAAAGAATGGAATTAGGGTTACGAGTGGTTGCTGTGGTGGCATGAAGTTATAGATGTGAATATAATGGTAATGTAATGTAACTGAAGTGGTAGCAGATCAGAGAATTGATGGTGGTGTTGTTGGGATATTTTGTGATTGAAGTTTGGTTTGATTAAGAGGTTGTAGCTATTTAGAAATGAACTTTGAGTTGAACTGAATGAGAAGTTTTGCTTAAGAAGATGTGTATGTGAATGAATTGTTGGAGACGTGGCAGAGCTACATGATTTGTTTTGAAGTTATGGCAGACGATTGCTCAATGGAGGATTAAGGTTGGGAAGAGTGGTATTTGGTTTAACTGAAAATAGAGACGTATGAATGTGGTGGAAGAAGTGAAGCTAATGATGTTATTGTTGAAAGGTTATTTGAAATGAAGATGGAAGTTAGATATATCTTTTAGAACTGTGTGTAGTTAGAATGTTGTTTAGATTGAACTGAATTGTTAAAAGAGTATGAGTTGTTTTATGTTTGGTTTGTTGTGTATTGCATCATTTTAGTCTTGGCAGGTTAGGTGTTGCACTTTGTTTGTGCATTAGTATTCTTTGGCCTGAGCTATGGCTCTAGCCTGTGCAAAGGTTTTGGCCTTGAGATTTTCAGCTCAGCCAGAACCTGACTAGCCTAGACTACCTTGACTCAGATATTTGAATGAGTTGAATCGTTTTGACTCAACGAGTTCCCTATCTTAACCCTAGTTGACTCAGTTGATCTGACATTGACCATTCGACCTTTTGACTTTGACTAGGACTTAGACATTGACTTCATTGACCGTTAGTGACCATCAGTTGACCCAGATGGACCAGGCCTTAGATTAAGGGGTAAGTTTGTTGGGCTTAGTGCCATGTTTTCTTAGTTTGATACTTTGAACCCTTTATGGTCCGAATTGACCTTTGAATCCTTCTACAAAATTGTAGATATTCATAAGACATCTCTAATGGATTATAGAACCAATCTAATTGGATTAATAAACTTTAGATGTGTTAAAGATTTATAATGAAACAGTGTAGAACCATAAATATGCTTAAACCCATTAGATAATCACTTAGCATATATAACTAAAGAATTGTATGAGATTATGTTATGAGCCTTTTGGATAATCTCTTAGAGTGCTTGTGTGTGATTAACAGTTACTCTGTTATTAACAAAGATCGACTCAAGGACGAACCAGTGGATTGTACATCTTGAGGTAGGCGAGGCTTTCCATCAAAAGAGGTGGGAACTCTGTAACCTTCTTGTAATCATTAAGTTTTTCTCTATCTGCGAGCATGATGAGACTGTACTATCTGTGTGCATGATTGCATGTACCTTGATGTATTACTTCTGTGTTACTTTTGTATGCAATGTATGTATATCTGCATGTACGATGTTTGCTACGATGAGTTTGTTTGTGATATGCATTGTGAGATTTCCCTGCGAGGAGTGTCTGTGTTTCCCCACGGCTCTTAGCTAAGTTAAGTAGGCAGGTATGCAATCCAGTTGAATATTATGTAGTAGGGCAGTATGCCATCCGTCGGCAATATTATATATTTTATGCTTATGATAGTAGGGCGGTATGCCATCCGTTGGCAATAGTATTAGTAGGGCGGTACGCCATCCGTCGACAATATTATATATACTATTTTATTTAAGAGAAATCACTCGAGTGCATATTATGCTTGTTTGACTAACCTATGCTTCTTGCGTGAATTGTTGAATGTTTTCTTTCACCATTGTCTCTTTTAAATTAGTGTTTTATCTTTAGAACTGTGAAGCATGTAAGTGATTACTTGAGAGTTATTTGTTTCCATTGGGCACCCTTGGGATGATGTGCTCACTTGTTCCGACATCAATGTTTCAGTAATCTGCAGGGATGGAGCGCTCGAAGATATCAGTTTCGTAGTTTAGAGCTCTATTGAATCTAGTGTTGTTGTGCATCTTTTACTACATGTATTCTTTCTTATTCTGTAAACAACACATTTATATATTCTTCGAACTCGAAAGACTTTCATTTATATAATATCAGAGAGTTTGGGTTTTGTTTTTTTAGCATTTTATATAATTATGATTCTTAAGATCGGTAATCTAGTTTGTGCTTAAATTAGGTTGTAATCCTAACAGATAAACATGTTTAGTATTTGGGGCGTCACACAATAGCCTTAGTTGGGAAATTACATTCCCGGTGTTTATTGTTGTCTCATTAAAAACCTTGTCGAGTAACAAAACCATGTGGGAAAAAGTAACCTCGGTGAAGGAAAATAGTTCAACACACCATTAGATGCTCCCCCTGATGTCAGATAATTTTATTAGTCTAGTGCAGTCAGAAGGAGTTTATCACACTTTACTTTGGTGACTTGAATGTTTATAAGACCATGTTGTTGATTCTAGAAGTTACGTTGCTTAAGAGAATATCGTGTTTCATTTCTTTGATTTATATATTCTTAGTACTATCAACGCGATCTTTATGTCTTCAAAGTTCAACATAATTGATGTTTTTAGTGTTATCTCGCGAAAAACCTTGTCGAGTAACAAAACGCTTTGGGAAAAACTATTCTCGCTCGAAGGGAAAAAGAGTACAACACAACTTCAATTTTGAAGTAAAATATGTCGACATCATATCCTTAGATCCCCCCCCTGATGTCGGCATCTCCCCCTGATTACTTTTAGAGTTGTTCCAGAAATTTCCTTTAGTCATGTACTTTGCGAAACTAAATATCGGTAATGACTTAGAAAATAATCTACCATATTTCCCCTGATTACTTTCGTTAGAGAAGAGATTATTATTCCTTCATAATCAACAACTTTTGGATTGCACTTTCATTAGCATTCCTTTTGATGTCTTTGCAGGGATAAAACAAATTTATGTCAATGGTTACTTTTAAGTACATGATTACATTTACTATACCATTCCAATGACGTTGCGTTGGCGTGGAGCTATATCTAGCTAACAAGTTCCCTAAGGATGTAAAATTTAATCGAGTACATTATTATACTAGGTACAACAATGCGTCTATTGTACTTAGATATGGAATTTCATCTCCCAACACATCTTCGTCATATTCCTTTGGAAGAAATGGTTACTTACTTACATTTGAACCTCGATTAATCATGGGAGTGCTAGCAGGATGCATGTCCTTGTTAAATTTCCTGAAAACTTTAGACATATGCAAACTGGTGGAATAATATACCACAAGCTCAATTTTTGGTCGAGATTTCCCCAGATTTCTCATCTCAAATTTGGATTTAGAGTAGCTTGTAGGATCTCTTATTACATCAAGAGCACCCATCATGTCTGTAACATCAACATAGGTAGATAGAATTCCAAATCAGGAAATTGCTTGTGAATACGCAAGGAAAAATACCTTACTTGTCTATCCCCTCCAAATCAATTGCCACTTAGACGGGTATACCACATCCGTCTGATTTCTTTAATCTATAAGTGAGCGTTCTATCTAACTCTAAACGCACTATGTGGTTTAGAGTCACTTTATTTGGAGTACAAAAGGTTATCAAGTACTTTTGTAAATATTTGTTACCTCTTTTATTCTTTCAGAGATACGTAATAACCACAAACATATGATGCATTTCAAGTCCTTTTGAAATTACCAATCTAACTAAGTAGCGGAACATTATAACGTTCATTACAAGAGGACAATTCCAAGGATTTGTGAGAAACCTCGAGTCTTGATACTTTGAGACTTCATTCTTCTCACTGTGCTCGATGACAAATAATTATGTATGTCCCATAGGCTTTACACTTGGTTGGTTATCACTACCACACCAAATACCTGTATATTTGTCAAAGAACCGAGTTCTACTTGGATTGTGTAGGCCAGATATGCTCTTCGTTGAGATACATCAACAAGGAGCTTGGTTTGATCTCGTCTTGCTCTATTTCCTTAAGCAAGTGTGTATGAAATTAATCATCAATATGTTCGCATGATCTTTCCATTGACTCGTGCGCATTCTCAAAATCCACTTGGGATGTCATTGTTATCTGGAATCATTAAACTTCGGAGCGTTCTCCAGTTTGATTCATGGACATATTCGGAGATAATCTTATGATATGATTGCTGATGATATAAATAATTTGTGCCTTACTCATATACTTCCTTTCTAGGTGAGCATTGATCGAACCTGGTGGTCTCTTCAACTTCCTTTATGGATCCACGACCTCAACCACACTTCTACTAAGTGTAGTTGCAACACCTTAGTCTATGGTGTATATCCCTTATTGAGGATTTGTAACCTTGCAGGTAGGTTTGAAGATGATATGTGTGATCTCATCACTTTAGCGACATCAATGTACATTCTAAAAATCGATTATTTTTTCACTTCACATTTACATTTGTGGAGTACAATAATCAATACGAGACATAGTGGGAACACACCACGAAAATTCCTGATGTTCCCTTATAAAATAATTTTCTTGTCTCCTCCTAATGATGGGAAGACTGTCTCATTAAAGTGATAACCCACAAATATAGCGGTAAGAGATCTCCTGCCAAAGGTTTTAAAATGCGGATAATTGTTGAAAGTAAATATCCAACAAAATTACTTAATCATTTTCGTGACCCATCACTGTACGATGTGGACTCATAATGGCACATATATAGTGCAACCAAAAATACGTAAGAACACAAATGTCAGGCTTATAACCAGTTACCAACTGGTACGCAAAAATTGTTGACTAATTGTGGGTTCTAAAACGAATAACTGAATATGCGTATAATATTGCATATCCCCCAAGAATTTGTAGGAAGGTTGTTACGCATAACCTATCCTTAGACACCATATATAACCTATGATGGTAGCCTCTACGAGACCATGGGGTAGAGGATGCTCTACAATGATCCTATTAAACATGCAATATCCATCAAGTCCTTTTGATGCAAAATATCTAGCAATAACAAGGTTGGTGAGACCTTAAATTGTATAATATGTGCTAGAATTGTTTCAAAAACGCATAATTTCTTGTGAACAATAATTAATTCAACACTTCGAATTATCCACCAGAGCCATAAATCACTTGAATGAACCGCATTCTGTATGGATATGTCCACAAGTATAACCTTGTTTCTTTTGAAAAAAATGGGTTGTTTAACATTTGCATCTTAGGATGGTCTCAATCCTTTTTACTAAATAATGACTTTGTAAAACAAGTTACATGCTTTATTACTTTATAAAAGCATAATGGGAGGGGCGATGGTGTTTCTGGTACTTTATAAAGAGTTGATTGTGAGAGATGTCGTCACTTTGCATTTTTTCAATCTTTGTGATTCCCATTTTCTTGTTAACTCAAATAAAAGGATGTCCATTTTAGTTCTTTCAAAACAAAACATCATATCATGATCAAAGTGTCATTAAGGTTATGTCAAAACGTGAGTGAGTCAATTCCTAACATTACATTGTCAATTATCCAAGTATTAGTGATTTACAGTTCACTAGACTAATTGACTCATTGTTTTCTCTAAAATGTGATTCCTTTCACATTCATTGGAGGTAATATGTAGATGCATTCCCATTCTCACGGTTAGTTTTCGTTCAATAACCGTTTGCACAGACTTCGTAGAAACTTAACAAAGTGTGACTATCTCTTGGTTCTTATAGAGCTCATTTATACTAATCAGGCAACAAATATTGAGCATTTTTTCGTTCGGATATTATCTGTGATGATCCAATTATTGCATGATATTACATAAGGAAATAATTCAACAAGCAGTTTAATAGATTTCCATAAGAGCTTCGTGTAATAAGTGGTGTGGCCTTATTACGTAACAAAAGAAAATTTATCTCATTTACTTTAGAGTGTTACAATTCATGAGGATGTTATACTTTTCATCATAATGTACGAATGATCCTTTTAACTCAAGTACTTATGAGTATATATCAAGTGCTTTGGAGTATTTGAGTCTCATGGAAATGATATAATTTTCATTTCATACGTACAAACTATGAATTTAGTTCTTCGCATAATTTTTTATTTATTTATTTTAACTTAAAAAAAAATGTTTACTAAACTACCATACAACCAAATTATACAAAATCCAGTTGAATAAAGATAATTAATAAAAACTTATCAAAATGTAAGTGTATTAATTGGGAAAATTTCTTACTGCCACTGAAGTTGACAAGCGGGGGTATGACCTTCTTTTAACATATATTGAGTTTGTTGTCATTTAAACTCTCTATATATGTTGCTACTATATGATACCTGCATTCCATCACTTGTACCATACTTATTAAATGTGTATACCAAACGTCCAACTCTTTTTCCAATGAGTCCGAATTACGTCTCTGTATCATGCTCAGTAAATACATTTACTTTGTATTGTTACTACTTGAGACAATATTACAAGTGTTTTAAATTCCAATGAACATTCAAAATTTTGGGGGAAAAATTTCATGAATGTTTCAAAAACTTCCTTCAGAGCATTCCATCGTCTGAAATCAATATGTCGCCTTAAAACGTAGAAGTTATGCCTTCATCTTTTGAACAATGCATCGTCCTTGGTTTAAGGTTTTCATGATGGAAGTAAATACACAATTGACTTCTGTATCAGATTCTCTTTAATGGCGCTCAAGTACTTCTAAGTCCAAAAGGTCAAATTTTATTCGAGTTGGTTTAATCAGAACCCAGTCAACGGATTGGTCAATGCCCAGTCCATTGGGTTGACTATGTCATGGTTAACAAAAGTCCTCATATATATTCCATTATATATGAAGTGCTCAGTCCCATTGATAATAACCTTGAAACAATTAGCATATGAGCCCAAAACATATTGTTAACCTAAAATTAGAAATTTGATCATCCAATTTAGTGATTAAGAAAAAACAATTATAAACATCTACGATGATTATAAATTTTTTAAAGTAACTTCACAATAATGTTTATATAAACATAATAAAATTTCAACTTAATTCAACGGCTAGTTAAAAAGTTATCCATGACGCCGTATGACTGTTCTAATTAGCGTTTCTGTAAACACAATTGGGAATATCATGTACTTTTGAGTATTTACATGGTTGGATCTTTATAAAAAATTTACAATATCTCACGAAGAACAATATACAAAACGTATCTAAAATCTAGCATAATCCAACGGTTGAAATTCTCAAAACTTTGGTTTTTAGACGCTGTTAAATATTAGGGTTTTTCTGAACGTACACAGTTTTATTAAACGCATGTGTTGGAGATTGCATCATATTCCGATTTCATTGAAATTTTAACACAGTAAGTAATAACTTATTGGGTTGAACATAATAAAATTGTATGAAAATCTAACGGTGAAATATCTATGTTTTATAATCATACGTTTGTGGAACCCTAAAACATACTATGAAAACGAAATTATTTTGTTAAAAAGAAATACATGTGACGCATCCTTAATATTATAGCCATAAGATCCGAACCACGCTAATCTTCAAGAAGTAACCCATCACATTTCTCGAACGATTAAAAAAAATGTGCACAGTTGATAGAGTCGTGTTGATGACGTGTTGGAGTAGAGAGGGAGAAGAACTTCTTATTGATAAAGAGGCATCCTATATTACATACACATAGTGTTCTTTATATACATGTAAGGGAAAACCTAGTCATCTAATGGACCGCACATCCATGGGCCATGGACGAAATTTTTAGAAGAACAAATGATCAAACGAAGCTAGAATCTTTGACTAAATCCGAGCTAACTCGGCTGCAAATATGAACCGCGGTTACAAGAAAAAAAGAACGCGGATGATATGCGGATATGGGCGTAATAATTCTCGAATAGGGTTTTGTCCAAAGCCTGAAAAGCCTTCCGAAATTGGGGCCTATACCACTTAATTGGGGCATGTAGCTAGATGACAAAAAAATGTCACTATAAATCACTTCACACCACCCCTTATCAAAATAATAACCAAACTACCTATTTTACCCCTGATTAATTAGCACTAATTAATCATATTAGGGGTTAATTTTGTTTTGGATGTGAGATTAACTAATGTTAGAGAGTTCATCAAAGCATCAACATTTCGAAAAAAAAATCGTAAAAATTACACATAATCGGTTTACGTTCATTCACTTGTAAACCGATTTTGGATTGGTGTACAAGAGGATATTCGAAATCGGTTTACTTTGACATGTTTTATAATCCGATTATTAAAATCGGATTTTGTTTATGACATATATAAACCGATTGTTTTCTTTCATTACCAACTTTCATTCATCGCATTATTATTGTAGGATGCATTTAGCACATGCATCAAGCCTTTAAACCCCTAGGCGACCCTAGTGGACGAGTTATAGTCTCCTGAGGGTTTACATAGAGGTTTACCCACAAAACCTTTACAAAAACTTCTAAAGCCATCAATATTCCTCCGACGAAGACGATACCGCATCCAAGTAGTCCGGGTTATCCTCCGGGATTCTTTCTGCCAAGAAGTGGTAGCTTGCATCGAATGCGAATGCTTCCCCCTTTACTTCCAAGTAGCGCACTTTCACGACTTTGTGCTACAAAAATACAAAAACAAGTTTACATTTGTTAGTGGTGTTTCGTTGGAAGATAAAACAACATGGGTTACGTAAAAAAAATCACAAAATTACTTACAAATTATGCAATGGACAAGGTGAAGGGGAGAGTGTTAAAAATCCGAGGTTGGAGGGCTAAAAAAGCAAGTATCCCATTTTCGATTACTAGGTTCCTAATGTGGACTTGTTCAACACTTCTTGCATTAGAATTCCCAAACTCGCCGCTAAAATTATTGTGTACCCTAGCCCAAAAGGTTTTGGAATCCTCCATTTCGAAGGATTGACGTCTAAGTCGATCTTCCGCGTACCAAGCTTTGGTGATTGCAAAATCTTTCGCGGAGTCAAACGATGCCATTTCTTGTATGTATATGTATGGAATGAGTAGTTGTGGAGTATATGGAGTAAGGGGGGGATAAAATGAACAATTTTGGGGCAAATGGGGTCCAAGGGTGAGGTCTCTATTTATAGAGAAAGTTCCCAACGACTATTTTTTTTTTGAAAAACGTGAAATAATTTGCTATAATTGGTCGTTTAGAAGAACTATAAAATCCGATTGTGTTTATATGCCACAAGGAATCGGTCTTTCTTACGTCCAAAGTAAACCGATTAAAGTCATTTTAAATTTTGAATTTTCACCGCCACTAATCGGTTTATATGTTTCCATATGCATGTGATCCGATCTATAACATCCAGAAAGATTGGACTACATAATCGGTTTATAATGACATAACGAGTAAACCGATTCTTTACACGTCAATCTAGAATTATAGAGCAACACATAATTATAATTGAAGCTTCAAGTTCATCAAGTTCAACACAGATATCATCCAAAATAAAAACCTTAAAAGAGTGTTAACAACTTAAAATAACCACAAGTCTTATAAACTTAAACTTTTAATATCTAAAACTTAAACATAAGAACTTAAGCAGCAGGAGCACCGGCACCAGCATCACCACCATCAGCAGGAGCACCATCACCAGCATCACCACCATCAGCAGCAACAGCTTCTGTTTCATCCATTAGTTCCCACATATCTTGCATTTCTGCATGTACCTCCCTTCCAGATGCAATCATGTTTCTCCTCATCCTGGCGAAGGTGATGACCTCAATAAGCTCTTCAAGTGAAAGCTTATCAATCAAAGCCAGGGCTTTTTCAATCCGGGTTTCAGCTCCGAATGCAAACTTGTATAAGCTCCTCACCGGCACTCTTTATGGTTGCCTCAAGATATCCTCCACGGTTAAATCGCGATTGTAGAATGGTAGGTGTCCGAAGTCCATTCTACACAAAAATCTAACAAAAATTAAGTAAACAATCGGTATATATAGAAACAAAAGTAATCCGATTCTTAAGAGACTACAAGAATCGGGTTATGTGGTACATGTATAAAACCCGATTTTGGAAAGGAAGATGAAAAGACTATACTAATCGGATTATACATATTACATATATAAACCGATTATGGGGAAGTATTTTCATATTTCATTCTAACACAAAATCGGTTGATAATAATCATCATGTAAATCGATTAATGTGCATGTTCTTCATGGACGAAAACAAAACCCAGAATCGGTTTATTCGATAGGTCAATAAAAACCGATTATGGGTGTATTCAGAGTCTTGATTTGTCAAAAACGATGATTTAAAGATGTAAATCAATAAGATAATAAGATGGGTTGATGGAGATTTACCTTCTTCTTGGTTGGATCGAAGATCGTCGGAGTAGAGGATGAAAAAAAAAATTGATTAGGGTTTTGAGAATTTGGAAAGTTTATGATAGAAAAGGAAAGATTTTTTAGGTTTAGTTTTTTTAGGATTTACTGAAAATAGAAAGATTAGAATTTATATAAGTGAGTTTTAGAAATTAATATGGGGGTAAATTAGTATTTTTATAAGATTTGGGTGATTAGAATAATTTGGGGGTGTGAAAAGGAAAAACCTATAAGCCCAATTAAGTGGTATATGCCAATATAAGAAGGTTGAAAAGGGGTATTTATTCAGTTCCCTACGTCCAAAAAAATCTCTCCACTCCAGCTTCTCCTCCGCACATATCCTCTTTTTCTACTTGTGTGACTCTAGTTCGATTTCTCCGACTATCTGTTTTGGGTTTTGGTTTGATTTTCGAATCGTACAGGTATAGTTATATTTGATTCTTAGCAACCATATCTTATTCTCTCTGTACGCATGTTCTATTTCGATTGAGGAAAGAAAATAGTCTCTGGTATAGTTTTTCGTTGTTTTATTAGATTTTGTAGTCCATCAGCAATTCGAAACATATTGAGTTGTTTATTTGTTTTAAATCCTTAAAATTCCGATCTATAAACTAGTGATTGTCAAATCCATCTGCTGTAGGTTTTCGTGGCGTACTGAAAGGGGAAAGTTATTAGGTCATTAAGATGGTGATGCAGGAGGCGTTGGTCTTTATTCTTCCCGCTGCAGTGGCAATTTACCGTATTGGGTACGTCGTGTACAAATTGGAGGAAAAAGTAGGATCCATCATAGGTAAGAACCCTATCCACCTTACAGATTTCTGTTTTGTTGGTTCGTAATTTACTATTCGTGTCGTTTCTAGTTTGACATTTTAGTCATTAATCTGCAATAGGTTCTCACTTCTGTTCTCTTTATTTTAGGAATGAAATACTTGACTGTGAGTCCTAACTTGTTCAGGAGGTATGTGGTTGGGCGGGACACCATATCACAAGAGGAGATTGACTTGTTGTCTTATCCAATTGTTGTTATGGTTTTGAAAGGTGATGATGCGATGTCTAAAGCTGTTGTTTTAGCACCTGACGTTAATAAATCGTTTAAGAGGTATGTCGAATGGTTACATCTTTAGAGTAGTTATTACACAATTGATTTCTTAGTAATGCTCGAGTCTGATGTGATTATAAGAAATTAAGATGTTTACTATTTTTTTATTGTTTGCCATTTATTAAGTCTTCCTAGTCCCCGTTTGGCGCTAGCCCCCCTTGGCCGCCTAATGACTAGTATTAAACCACACAGATCATTGGTATCTTAATTTTTGTCTGAACACGTTATTAAGGAAAACTAGTTGTTCTCTTCTCTTGATTGATTTATTAGGTTTGATTTGATGAAAATGCTTGCAGAGTATAATTTCATCCCATGCATATTCTAATATGGTTAAGTGTTTGTTGTTCAATTGGACAATGAACACTGACATCTTTGCTAGCTATAGTTTGTCAACATTATTATGTAATTGGGATGCTTTGATGCATTCTGTGTAACTTTTTCTTGATCACTATTGGGTGACTAAGATTTCTGAATAAAAAAACTTTGCCCTTTCGAGTTAAAAAAAAATAAAAAATTTATATATGTTAATATAAATTGAACAATCTCCTTTATAGATTATGTAGCGCTCAAAATGCTTCAGAATACCTTCTTAGTGAGGCTCTACAATATAGTGTGTAGATCTCTTGTTTTTTTCTCGGCGCGCTGCCAGTTATCTTTTGCTATCCTGTTGGCAAAAAAAGATCTCTTGTTTTTTTAATTACTATCCTGAGATGTCACCTGTTTACTCTTCCTTATTCTCGGCGCACTGCCAGTTATCTTTTGCTGGCTCCGTTATCCCAATCTATGTTATGGTTCCCCCCCCCCCCCCCCCCCCCCCTTTTTTTTTTTTTTTTAATCTTTCGCTCAAGGGATACTTACATTTTCTCAGGGTTTTTCTTAAAGTAAATAACTGCCTAACATATCTTTCCCTTTTTGCTTAAGAGATGCACACCTTTACTCGTGAAGTTTTCCATAAAATCTATTTGCCACATGGCACTCTGAAATTTTGTCCAATAATATCATCCCATTTGTCTTTGGCAGGAATATGATGCATGTCAACACCTGTGCTGAAGATACAAGAGCGTCCATGTCTTTATGGTTCCCTGACAAACCACAACGAGAGATATTTCCAATGAAACATCAGGATCTAGTACTCTTATCTCCAACTGGCAAAGTTGTCGGTGAAGAGAAAGATTTACCCATGAGTTATACCGAGGAACGGGGAATCAAGTAAGTTGGTGAATAAAGCTGAGTATAGGCAATAATTTGTAGATACACACAGGCTGCTAATTAGTAATTTCAGACATCTCTAACTTACGATGTGCGTTTAAATGCCCTTGCTGCAAATCACTAACTCCATGATTCCTTTCTTATCAACTTTGTACAAGGTGCAGCCTAGGCGCCAAAGTGGCCTTATTTTCCACTGGGCACCACACAGTGGAAAAAGAGAGGGAACTTTGCGGCGCCTTCAGGGGCGCTCAGGTCAAGGCGCCAGTTGTCTGGACGCCCAAAATGTTATCTTCTGCAAAAAAATAAAATAAAATCTTTTTTAATTAGCATCCTAATTAATTTTGTATATATATGGATATATAATGCTGTTAATAGATTCAACTCATTTACTTCTTTATTATACCTGACAATTAATAGTACCATATAATACGAATGCATCAGTTACTTTTATTAACTAATTTGATATGATATTCCCATAATTTGCATTGTAAATATTTATGTAATTATTATAGTTATATGCCGCGACTTCGCAGTGCCTCGCGGCGTTCCCGGGATTTTACCCCCGACGCTGCGCTGAGCCTAAGCCACCTCTTTGGCTATGCTAGTTTTCAAGCTTCAGTGGAACAGTGAAACTGGAATATCATTGTTGTACAAGATTCTATTCAATAACTATTCATCAGACACATTTTTGCAAATATGGATGAGACAAATTGGTTTGTTCTAACCTAGAATTTCCATAGACTGAATGTGGATTATTAGAAGTTCCAAGGACTGTGATTATTTTGGATTTGTGAGATAATTTGCGTGAAAAGTGCTGGTAAATGACCAGTATAGGGTTAAATTTTAATTCCTCAAAATCCGACCATAATATCTCAGTTAGTTTAGGAATGTGTTTGTTGTACGAACTAGAATCCTTCATTGTTGAAACAGCACGAGACATTAGGTACATCTCTCTCTCTCTCTCTATATATATATATAGATAATAAAGCCTGTCTTTTATCCCTCAACTCATTTATGATGCTTTTTGTAGGACTGCTCTTCAATGCCATATCACTAAAGATGTAAATTTCCTCCTAATTAAGCCCCATGCTTTTAAAGAGGGCAAGGTTGGCACCATCTTAGCAGTATTGGATAGGCTATTTCTGCATATTCATGGTGAGTATATCTGTATACGGTATCTAATTTAATGTAGTTACATTTGATGTTTTGTAAATTAGCTAACTGATTTGCTTTGCACAGGGTTGAAACTCGTGAACTTGGAAGAGTATCCTGCGAACATTGCTTGGCCTCGTCGTGATTCTTCCTCGAATGAATCTGAGGGTGCTGGTAGTCACCTAGGTATTGCTGTGATGTTGCGAATGAAAGAAATTCACACAAAGATACTAACTGACCCAAATTTTCTGACAGACGAGTAAGTATCTTGGACAGATTTGTCCTTTTTATCTAGGTTCTACTGGTTGATCCCATAAATGGTCACTAAATTTAAGAGTTACTACCTGCTAACGCTAGTCCCTGCTTCCTCATGTAGCTGTTTTGTTCAAAATATACGAGGTGGTGATCAATCCTAAGACTTGGGTAACTAGTTTGTTCAGTATAGGAATGGGGTATTTGACTTAGCCTTGAACCTGGATTTTACCGATTTCATACACCTGATCGAATTGTAAATGTGGTTATTTTTATGCTTATCAAGATGCCATTCCATTAACATTTTAAGATTAAATCTAACTCCTGATTTAACTTATGGTTAGATAGTTAGATACTTTGATTTTCTTATTTAAATAACTGATTTGACATACGGTTAGATAGTTGAGATGTTCAAGACCATCAGAAGGGTAGGTGTTTAGTGATTTCAATGAATTTAACTTCAATTGGGACGTTTGGGACGTTCAGGACCATCAGCTGGATGGGTGATTAATAATTTCAGTGAATTAGGGTTCCTATCCGAAGAATTGTGTTTCATATTAGTAAATTTGGGTTTCCACTGTGTTGAAATATTACTAATATTAGTTATACACAATCACATAATCTTTGTTGGCCTTGCACAATCACCATATGATAATTAGGGTTCATATGATATTGATTTCTTATTTTTGGATGGGCTATTTTTATTTCTCCTTTGGTAGGAATTGGACTCACCTTTACGTCTACATTAGTGATAATTGCATGCTTTCGTCCCCTTTGCTTTTGATACTTTTGGCAGTTGTGTGACATTTATTTTCCTTTAGGATTTGTTTTATGGAAGGTTTTGCTATTCAAAAGGGCTAGGCAAGCCTATACTTTTATCTTCATATGATATTGATTTGATATTTTTATTTTGTCTCTTAAGACTTCTTGTGACATTTATTTTCCTTTTGTTTTAAAGGGTAGGCAAGCCTGGTAGTTTAAGACTTCTGTCAACAGTTGATCAGTTTAAAAAGTCAGCTGATCACCAAGTGGAGGGAATAGATGTGTGGCTGCTTTAGTTATAGAGGGAGGATCCCTTTACATGGCTTGTGTGACATTATCTCACACATTACATGTCCTTTTTGCGAATAAAAACCAAACGATAGCGTATTTGAAGCTAAGATTTTGGTGATATGTTCTTCTTATAAAGCTCTACATACCCACCAAAAATCAGCACATTCCGAAACGTATAACTTTACCATCTACTACTTCGAAACCCAACCGTCGAAAGTCGACAAATTCTCAACCGTTTAAAATAAGATTGATAGATGATGAGGTTTGGTATTTCAGAATGTGCTGATTTTTGGTGGGTATGTAGAGCTTTATAAGAAGAACATATCCCCAAAATCTTAGCTGCAAATACGCTATCGTTTGGTTTTTATTCGCAAAAGGACATGTAATGTGTGAGATAATGTCACACAAGCCATGTAAAGGGATCCTCCCTTTTAGTTATAAGTTAATTTGTTAATTAGTGGTGCAGGCTAGACCAAGTTATAAGTTAATTAATTAGTGAGTGGTGCAGGATAGACCAAGTGGAGGGAGTAGATGTGTGGTTGCTTTCATTTTAGGGTTTTGTTTCTATTTAATGCTTTAACCTTCTCTTTAATGAACTTGTTGTAATTATCCCATGACTTAAGAGGCGAGCCTCAAATGTATTGATAATAACACACCGATTTGAAATCGGGATCGGTTACAAGACTGACCAGGAGATTTTCAACAATTACATGTATTTCAAACAGACAACACACACATCCACAATCAAACTACTTAACAACCCAATTACAGGACGTGATCCAAAGCAGTTCCCTATCCATTTCAGACCATTTTCTATGTAACAATACAAGTTTAAATGGATTGATTTGGATTAAAAGTAACTCTTCCAAATCAAATAACAAATCTACCATTAGTAGGGATGTTAGGATCCAAAGATCCAACCATTTCTCAAGGGTTTTTCTAAAAATAAGGTAAAACAAATGACACAGGTATAAAAGGATCCAAAAATCCACCCATTTGTCAAGAGTTTTCTCAAAGTAACAGTAGCAGTAACAAGAATAACCTGAATCGGTTATCGGAAATCGAACTTGGTCTGAATCGGTCTGTAACAATTAGTTGTTGGTGTCTTATGTGTCTTTAGTGTTGTTGCTGGTGTCTTAGAACCCATTGTTGCTGCTGGAGATTTTTGAGAACCTGTTGTTGAAATTTTAATACAAGAACTGCCTAAAATTACATCATAATAGGTAAGAAAAACTAAATCCGTTAAACATCCTGGGACTTGAAATTTAAATAAACCTAATACAGTAGAACAATCATAATCAAAATAAGAGAAAATCTCCGATCTACTAAGGATTGGAAGAGATAATGATTTTTCTTCAAGATGTTCATAGATCCGGATTAAAGGTGCAGATATGACATGATTTCTTCTCATAGAAAGACCACAAACCATACCCTGCAAGAGGATCCACAGATCTAGAGTAGAACTCCAGAAAAAACACAAAAGCAAAAACGAAGTAAAGACCTAATCTTTAGAAGTAAATTAGAATTAAAAGTAACAGGCTTGAGAAATAAAGAGTAAGGGGGATTGGGTGGTAGCTGATCTGAGATTCAAGATAATTATCCCATGACTAAACACTGTGTATATGCACTTATCTAATTAAACAGTACAATAGATAGAAAATGGGAGAGGAAATGGAGACGAAATGGGAGTTTCATTCCTCTCTTGTTTGGTACACGCTGTTATTGTTTCTACTGTGTCTTACTCTTTCTTAATTTCGTACACAAAAGCTACTCATTATACTAATGCTATATATATATTACAGGAAGTGATGCATCAATAATAACATTATAGGTAAACATCACCCTTGAAAGGGATTATTGTTCACCAACAATAGACAGGTGTTGTGGCATGTGGCACTGATAAGGGGAGTCCTGACCCACCGTTCAAATCTGTTGTCCCACTAAGAGCAACCACAGTCATCGATTAAAACTAAAATTTTGGACTAAAAACCAGTCGTAGTGGAGAGGGAGTAAAGATCAAAGACCATAGTAAAACCAAACCAAAAACCAGAATAAATTTGGTCTTTAGTTTGATTTTAGTCGGGCGTAAGGTTTTGATTAGCCTGATACGGGGCGTAGGTATTATTTGCGTTTGAGGTGGGGCGAGATTTAAAGTTACGCCTGATGACGGGCGTAATTCAAAAGTTATGCCTGATAAGAAAATAAAATAATAAATAGAGTGGGGCGCAACTTTAAAGTTGCGCCTGAGAAAAAAAAAAAAAGAGTAGGGCGCAACTTTAAAGTTGCGCCTCACCAAATTTGGTTTTCCCACCGTAGTGTCGCACCACGGAGTAAACCCCTTTTTTTTTTGGTTTTTAATCTTTGGTTATAGTCTCCCCCACTGCAGTTGCTCTAAAGTCTTGCCTGAAAAACCGTTTTGGAACAAAATCCGAACATCTAAAAGCCATCATAATGCCGACCACGATGAGACTTCTTCTGTAAAATCTTTTGTGGGAAAACTGTGTGCAGTAAAAACCTGAACCAGATTATAGTACGACTATCTGATCACTAATTCGGTTGAGAAATCTATGAATATACATCTCTTTAAACGATATCAACGTTCTAAGATTATTATCTCATTAAAAACCTCATCAGGAAAACCCATTGGGACAAAAACCTGGACGTAGGAAAATATGAGTCCTCAGAATAGTGTTGGACCCGTAAGTGTTGCCTCGTTAAAACCTTGTCCGGAAAAACTCAGAAAGAGAAAAACCAAGACGAAGGAAAAAGAGTACAACATGTCGATCTGCGGATATCATTGGACTCGCATGCCTCGTTAAAACCTTGACAATGAAAACCCAGTGGGAAAAACCTTGACTAAGGAAAAAGTGTACACGGTGTAATGTCCAATATGCCCATATCCATAGTCTTCTATGGCTTTAATCCCCCTGATGAGTAGGTGTCTTAGTTGATCATTATGTTCAGTTGCGTAGACATCATGAGCCATCTTCTAATGTCTTCAGTAGTTTCAGCTTCCTTTAGTTGAGAAAAATTGGTCTGATCTTCCATCCTGCAATTTCTTAATGATCATCTGGTTGCGCTAGCCTTTTATTCTCCAGTAGCTTTGTCTGAACAACCTTGACCATTCGGAGGAATAACAAGTCTCCTCTACTACCAGACTACTAACTAGGAGACTATTATGGTGCTTTAACGAACCTTCCAAAATCAAAACTGAAATAGTCTGACTAACTTTTCTCCGTGGGAAACATCCAGCGATAAGAGAGTTTTCTTTGGACCACAAAGATAAGAGAGTTTTCTTTGGACCACAATGTCTCGATATTGGCACTGGATCTAACCAGACTTATATGTTTACTGCAATATCAGATATTAGCATATTTCAGCTAACGTACCATTACCAAAGAGTGAAACATCCCCTTTGTTGAGATGTAAACCGGCCAATCTTAAAACTAAGAGATCGAATAGCTGCAATTGTGCCAGCTTGTCCATTTAAACATGTCTAAACCTTTAAGGTTGATGAAATTAACAGACTGCTAGCTACAATTTTCAGACTGCAATGTTGTTTTACCGAGATTCTCGTCTCGAACTTCTGCTTTAAGCATTTTTTCGCTTTGGAGGATTCTTCAGAAGTTCCAATAAAGTAGATGTTTCATAAATAAAATCTAGTAAATGCAGTATATGGGCATATATGATGGTTCACGGATTCCTGGATAATATAAGCCTTCACTTAGACGATTAACCACTTTCGTCATTATTGAGCAAATGCATATGACATGGTAATTTCTACTGATAGGTGAAAATCTTCGGGAATTTTGTATGCAATTATCTGTATCTAGTCTTTCATACAGATTTGCAGTAACCACGTCCACTAGATGCATGTCAAGTCCTTGAAAGACTACCAGACAAATACCAAAGAGGTAATTGCATCCATAATAGGGAATATGTTTCTTTATAATTCATCGCAGGTTTTGTAATGACCCGTCCCTCCACCGATACTGTCCTCACTTATCCACTGCGGTCATCCGACAGTGTGGGGTTTTCAATGGGCATCGCTGTGGTAATTAGGGGTGTTCATGGTCAGTTTTGGTTCGGTTTCAAGCCAAACCAAAACCGAAACCAATACTATCGGTTTCTAAAAATTGAAACCAAACCAATCCATTAACCATTGGTTCGGTTTCTAAATGGTTCCAGTCGGTTTCGGTTTTTCGCAGTGGTTTTTGGTTAACCAATAATTATGTCAAACCAAAAAAAAAATTACACAAATTTACATAAAATAATAGTATTGGTTTACAAAAATTTAAAGACAAAAATAAATAAAAAGAATATCAAGAGTAGTGAAAGCTTACTCTAAATCTAGAGATCAAAAGAAGATTTAACTAATGGTAGGCTATACAGTGACATCTCTAATGAAAATTTAATCAATGTTTTTTTTTATTTTATCAATATTCGGTTAACCATTGGTTATTGGTTCGGTTTCTCTATCATACCAAAACCAAACCATTAATCTCGGTTTTCATCTTTTCTAAACCAAAACCAACCATTAGTTAATGGATTGGTTCGGTTTCCCCCTAATCGGTTTGGTTTGGTTCGGTTTCTCGGTTAACCATTAACCATGAACACCCCTAGCGGTAATCCAGCAGAAACTTCTTGGATGGTCACCCATCCTTGGATTACTCCAGCCCGAGAACGCTTAACTGCAGAGTTTTCTGCCAACTCTGGAGCCAATCGTGGTGAAAATGCCTCGGTATAACGTAGACGTTCCTTGTCTCCTACGAGAGAAGTAACTGGCATAATCCCCAAGTATACCCCCCCACCTTAGCACAAGCGAACTGCCCCTAGTCGTATCCCAATTAACACCGATATTGTTCCCACTTACCCACTGCGGTTATCCAGCAGTGTGTGATTTTTAACGGCAGTACTGCGGTCATCTAGCAGCAACTTCCCGAGAGGTCACCCATCCCGTGACTACTCCCGTCCGAGCACGCTTAACTGAGAATTTTTTACCACAACTCAGTTAAATGAACCCTTCAGGCCTTGGTGTTAGGAAATGACAAATCATTACTTATATTACATTCGGCCAACCACTGCCGAATATCGGGGTATTACAGGTTTCTGTGAAAGATTTTATGCCATTAGTTGAATTTGTTTTTCTCACTATGCGAAAACACCCACCTGTAGCCACTAAGGGATACATCATCAGATGTAAGTACTACAAACACCCACATGTGGCTAAGATTAGCTCACATTATCGAGCATTCTGGTTGCAGTACCAAAACCATGCATTTTATAAGAAACTGTTATTCCACCTGAATCCCTCCTTTATAGTTTAAGCAATCATTCCATTGATGACATTCCTATATAGAGAGTGGTTCAATACCAGTATCATTTATGGCAGTATCATTAGATACTTTGAATATGTCACCTATTACGAACACAAATTTCTCTATTGCACGGATGCTTTGTGGAAATCCGTCCATTTCGAAGTTTCACGACCTTTGCAGAGACATTCTCTTATTGGGAGAACTATACTCAGAGAAATCAGATCTTCCTTTGATAGTCCCTTAAAGAGATATATCTTTCAATGATTACGAGTGACTCTTCCTTTAGGAGGTGTGGAATATTTTAAATCAACTTATAAATGTCTTTCACTGATGAAAGCATTAAGATGAGATACATCATGTTTTATCTTTGTGCAAACCAGGATATTTCACGTCTTTTTTCAGGCGACATCCTTTCCTCTCCCAAACGGTGGGAAGACTTTCTCATCAAATTTACAAATATTGTAGTAGAATAATAACAACTGTGGAATATAGCACGTCTCGAACAGAAAACATGACAATGCTTTCATGAGTAATAAGTTCAAAAATGCTTCACGAATGAATTAACTAAACCATTCAATAAATGCACAAGAACAATAAGATGCTCACCATCAATGCCCAGAGCATCACTAGGATTATGAAACATTAATAATTTACAAGCAAGAGTTTCATTTAAAATCTATATGAGTATAGATACACAGTTACCACCCATGTGATATGTCGAATCATTTATGACTACCAAACTCTACTTCCATCAACCCGGTTAGTGGCTGCAGAAACTCACTGTTAAGAGGTGGCGTTGCATAACAAGCAACCTCAAATAGTTCTCTCACTACACTTTCATATAAGTATCAAATTTGTAACCGATGCTATGATCAAAGTCTCAAAAGTGCACACAAGGGAGAAAAACAACTAAATATGTACTGAGATCCATATTTCCAATCATATGAACTTTGTCGATAATTCCTTTGCAAAGGGGGATATACATCCACAACAATTTCAGTAGCTACTTTGAATATTATCAACATCCAATTAAAAATTAACTAATAAACGATCTTACATTATTCCCCAGAGTACGAGGATATTCTAATCCACTAGTACCATATTTCAATATGCGGATATTCGTCTATGTGAGATATCAAAGAAAATTATGTGGATATGCTCCTTGTCAGGAGTTATCAACTCATCACTCAAAGAGAATATGGATGTTATCTGAACAGATTGGCATACCTTATACAAGAGGGTTTTGTCTATGCTTCTAAGAATATTATCCAGACGAAATAATTGTTGTGATTCCATGGCATACTTTGCAAGTACTTTTAATTTACGCCGAATCAAGCAAGCGTACTCTTCCTAAACCTAGCAATAGAGTAATCTCCAACGCCTCAGGCATTTCTTGGTGTGAGAATTTAGATGATACACAATTGGTATTAACCAATGTCGTCGAAGATTCTTCCCATGATCCTCAGGCGGGAATGTCTCTGTTAGAGCATTGCTCGGTTGAACCCACCAAGCGTTGGTATGTCAAGTTTGATTGTCATATTTTAGTGAGCCAAAACTCATTTAAGAAGTCTCTTGATTTTAATGTACTAGAGTCAACTTCGTATAGGTTAGCTTGAAAGTATTAGGGTGAGACATTACAAGTATTGCGAAGACTTGAACAAGCGAAGAAGTGCGGAGCTACAACGACAACATCATCCTTCCACTTCAGGTTAGTGATATTTGACTTGAACTATTTTATTCCCTAATGTATCTTTCAAGTCGTGCATATTGAAAACATAAAACTGCGAAGCATGAACACTCTAGATAGACATAGTATTAAGGAATACAATATGAAGTTTCTTGCTTAACCATTAAACTTTGTATATAAGACATCGAAATAATTGTATGAATGCTATTGTGATTATGAGGATTTCATCCTAGGGAACAATATTTACATGTGTTCTAAGGAAGTAAGTTCATGATATGTGTTGTGAACCGAAAAGTAAATCGCCAGGCGTTATTGGGGTTGTTCTTCATTGCATATCTTATGAACGACCAATATGTGTGATTAGTATAACCGCTCATGACTTGTTTGTGTTCTTGGTAAAACTATTCACATGAGGCCTGACTTATGTATTGGTATGACTTTTATTAGTGAAACCGATTTTAAGTAATCACCTGGGGTATGATAGGGTTGTGAGTGTCTAAACTTAGTACTGGGTGAAGGGGAGCCGATCCTAGTAAGAGGTGCAGTGCATCACAAGGAGAACCGATCCTTGTATGAGGTGCAACAAGGTTTATGGAAGAAAGGGGAACCGATCCTATGAACATTTGCAACATGTTTTTGGGAAGGGGGAACCGATCCTATGAACATGTGCAGTGCATACAAGTTAGATACCAAATATATGTGGGGAACCGATCCTAGTACCCAGTCAGCCGTATCTTTGGTAAGCTAGTGTAGCTATGCACAATACTCACATGGAGGTAGAACCGTAAATCCATGAGTTGTGATTGAGTGGTACTTGATCAATCACATATTTCTTGAAAGTCAGATGAACCAATTCTAAACTTGTTTGGAAGTATGGTAAATCGGTTTGAAGTGAGCAAGCATGGAAAAAACTTGCAAGAGTAAGATGTCGTCAATCTTTGAATACGGTGCATTAATGCTTATTCTTTATTATTCAAAGATATTCCTTAATGGCTAAGAAGGAGTAAATCCCAAGATCAAATTTAAATAAGTTAAGAATCTTTTTAATTAAGGGTTTTTAATTATATATGGAAAATAAGGATTAATAATGGGCATTTGCTAATTAGAGATTTTCCAAGGAGATTTCGATCATTATTTTTGGACAGTGCATTCACAATAATTATGAAAACCGAATTTGGGTAAATATGGAAAATATCTTGAGAATATTTTCGGTTTTGGAAATTCCTTGGTGTCCAAACTTCCTTGTATATAAATACTTTGAGTTTGCATTTCTAGCAAACTAATCATGCGTAACATAGACTTCCTCTTTTGTCTTTGTTATCGGTGAAGCCGCCTATCGGAGAGGAGATTAATCTAATTAGGTGAAATATCTTACAGCCGCTCAATTTAAAGTCTTTATTGGGATTGAGAAGCTCTAGCGCGACCCGTTGGTGGGAAACTAGATATTGCGGTTTATCTTTAGTTTTCGTATTGATTTGATTGACTAACGGTAGTTGAACTTTGATTGCACCTAGTTTGTTTATGCTTGAGAAACTTCTCTTATGATATAAGATTCACTCAAACTAGTTCAAGGTTTCGACAGGGATATTTAGACTGTTGTTAGATCTAAAGACGATCTTGTGATAATCCATCGTTAATAGACTCCGTTTTGTGTGTGATTGATCACAAGAGATTCAAGTAGCTGTGTGCAGGTGTTTATTGAAGATTTAAGAAGATTTGAAGACAAAGAAGATATTGAAGATTTTTGACTTGGTTTTTATAATCTTTGGTGTGAACAATACTTGTTTTGGAAAAAGAGGATCTGACTATAATTGATTTATCCTTTTGGGTATTTTGATAGAATAGTTTAGGAAGATCGGCATCAACACATATCACTTGGTTGAAGAGTGTTGTTAACTTAATCTTAACGATTACCTTCGGGTGATTAAACATAAGATATATCTTGGAACCTGGCAAAGGAGTTTATGTTAAGATAAACAGAAGATCCTTTGCGCAACTCATATCACATGGTTGAAGAGAGTTGATACCAAACAGATTTTTTGTTCCTTTACTGTTTGGAATACGATCCAAAGGAATTGGTCCAAGTACGTGAATTGTTGACAGGTTGGAGGCGTGGGAATACAGACGGAACTAGGTGAACTATAGGTTTAGTTGCTTGGTCTCAACTATACGAAGTTGGTATTATTTTGTATAGCGTCTTAATCTTGAGAGTATTCAATTCTGGATTAGGTCTTGGGGTTTTTATGCATTTGCGGTTTCCTCGTTAACAAAATCTTGTTGTGTCATTTACTTTATTTTTCCGCATTATAATTGTTTTATTATAATTAAAGTAAATTGCACAAACGTTAATTCCTATTTACTTGATACATGAGTCCTATTGAGTTTGGTTAAGTCCGAACCTTTGTATCAAGTAAACACACTTTGTTGTTGTATTGTCTCGATCTCTTATCCATAGACGATCACATAAAGTATGAACCGATTTGTTGTATTTTCTCGACTCAGTCCATAGACAATCACTTTCGGGGAAAGGACTTATCGAAAGGAAAAGTTATAGCTTGAGGTATATTTGGGGTACCCTCGCCTTTTCAATTGGCATCAGAGCAGTCAAACACGAAAATATCTAACAATATGTGTTTGGTGCGATCCATCCTATAAGAATTGAATCCATGTCTGATTCAGTTAATGTTAAGCAAGAGTATGACTACTCAAAGGTTGAAGATGTTACTACCTCATTGACTCATGATCTAGGAGTTGTGAAAACATCTGTGTATTTTTCTGATGAAAAAGAAGATGCTGATAAAGAATTGGTAAAACTCCTAAAGCCAATCAAAACTATGTCTTTTAAATTGATGATTTTAAAGACAAAGTCAAATCTTCTTAAACAGGAGATCAAAAATAAAGACAGTCAACTGAATAGTCTGACTAAAGAGAATATGAATGTCACTGTCAAATTAGAATCTCTTGTTAATTCTCTTGATAAAGAGACAAGTCCAATGACTCTGACAAATGATATTGTTGTATTAGTCACATCTGAAACAGATCAAGATGATGGTAGTTTACCGAACTATATCAAGTCAGAAGAGGATGAGAAACAAGATTCTATATCTACTGATGATCAAATGAAATCTTGTCCAAAGGAAACATTTAACCGATTCCATGATAATGATCTTAAGGAATACACTTTTCAGTCACTTGACAGGAAACTTATACTTCTTCAACATACGGTGGTAAATTTTTTGAAGGAAGGTTCTTGTCTTAAAAAACTGAAAGATCATTCCTCAGTAGAAAGACAGATCGTGCCACAACCCTATAAGATCAACTCAAGATCAAAGGAAAGAGTTGACAATAGCTTCTGGAAGAAGATTCCTCCTCATCCATATCGAAACAATTCCTGTTTTGATGAAGAACAATTCTAGAAGGAATGTGTTTATGGGTGAAAACTATTCCTGCCGGATTTGATAATGTGGGGTGTGTGGATGAGGAATGAATCTAAACCCTAAACAAATGCACTACACGGGAGTGCTTTTGATTCGAGAGATCAATATATACAATTCTGGCCTAACCCAAGAAATGGTTGTTCTAGACTTGTTTTGGTCACAAAGTGAAGGATATGGGGTTGATCTTTGGGAGGGAGGCGAAGAAGGTGTTGAGATTGTGAAGGTGTAGGCTTGTTAATGACTTGTAACAGAAAGGTGAGCATGCTTACGATTAATGCAAACAGGCTCTGGGTGTTTGAATACGCTTCGTATTAACACTTGAATTCCATGTTGTGTTACTTCTTTGGAAATAGGGAAGAGAACCTATTTATACAAGTCATTTGAGCCTTATTCACGTCTCTCGTGGGAAGTGGAGGAAGTGGAGTGATGGAGTTGTGTGTTAGTGTCACACGGTCAGTCATGCCCACTTCTCTTATCATCACTAACCGTCCATGTAATCATAACACGTTCTTGTGATGGCGCGTTGCAGGCTGCACGATGTAAACCACTATACCAATACCCCAGTATGTATCCCCCAGTTTGTGACATTATTGTGTCTCGAGTGTGTGGATCATGGAACCTACAGAAGGTAGCATGTAATGCTAGTTAAATAACTAAGTTATTTAGGAAGTGGATACTTGTAAAGTATCGTGTGTATTCTATGCATGTTATGCATCGAATGTATTCGGCATATACGAAGAATCGATATTGAGCATCATGCCATGCTTACTTCATGTGAGGGTTTGGAGGTTGCGCTAGCAAACCCTCCCTTGGACGACCATAAGGTGTGGTAGAGTGGCATACGGTGATCACGGTAATACCTCACTGGTCGCCTAACTCCTATCCTAGGCCGTCCGTCCAAGCTGGAGAAGTTGGACGGATAAGATGACTCGCGACCCACACCTGCGACCCACGGATTAGGGTTTAAGAGGTGCGCGAGTGCGCTCCTTTATATTGGACGAATCCAAGCCTAGGAAATATTTCATGGAGGACAGATCAGGCATGCGTGTAGACGGCATGCTGATGTCCATGTCCATGCTTCACTGTCCCACGCAGGTTTAATCTAGGCCACTCAAATTTACCGTTGAATTTGAGTGGCTGAGATCGATTTGCAACAGAAATCCTATGACGCAAAGGATTCCTAACGGGGAGTGGTATTCCACCTTCAAGACATGCGTTTCGAGACGATCAAGCTTGGTCGGTCTCAGCCGATTGGTCCGGCGTGTAGGTGGTAGGATGGTATTCACGCCTATACCTGACTGTCCCATGGAAACGTGATCTAAGCTACTCAATTTATCTGGCGAAGTTGAGTGGTCGAGATCAATTTATGATTTGGGAAGCGTGACCATGCCAGTTTAGGCGCGCGAACCTAGGTGCCTGATCAAGGATGGCTATGGCCGATCGGTCGAACATGAAGCCAGGCCCACGATGATCATTCTAGCATGCTCGGTCCTCCCTGATGTTTCATCTTTGCCTTCCATTCAAGCCTGCGAAGATGGATGCTTGAGATGATTTTGCGACACATAGATGATGCCGCAAACCCCAATTAGGCTTTTGTCGGCCGTGCATCATGCTTGGTTAGGTGCGCACGAATTAGGACAACCAATCATGATTGGTCCTACCGATGGGTCATGTGTGTAGGAGGGCCCACAATGATTGTGTTGACATGCTTTGGGCCCTTTGGATCTACATCTACACCCTCCATCTATGCCTGCGAAGATGGATGGCCGAGATCGTTTTTGCGACACATGTAATATGCCGCAAACCCTAATTTAGGGTTTCTTGTCCATTCCGATTCGTTTGGACGATTTGGAAAGCTATGCCACCCCTTTTAGGGAGGGCGACCACGCGGGGTCCGCGTTGGGTCGGCAGTGAATGTTCCAATACCTGTTTGGGGGCATTGAATTCGATCTGGACCATCCAATCATGCGGGTGAAGTTGGATGATCGTGATCGTTTTTAAACTGCTATGGACAGTCTAGACGCTCAATCGGGCTAGTATAACACACCGAGAGTTATAGCCTGTACGGGTATTTCATGCATGCCTCACTGTTGGTACTTGGATATTCATGCTACTCTGCTGCGAGTAACAATCAGTCATCATGCCGCATCAACAATGAGAGTTCTACTAGGAGCAGCATAGGAAATACAAGGCGTTTTATGCATTAATCAATAATGCTAAAATTCACAGAATATTCGGGGGATGGTTGCTACATGCTCCATTCTAGGTGAATTAATGAACTGAGGAAGTATTCATCACTTATAAAATAATCTCATCCTCTGCAGGATGGTCACACAAATATTGGTTTTATAACTTTAGCCCTGAACTAAAATCCATCATCAACATTAAGTCCCCTGCCTAGCATATAATGGTTACACTATTGTGGGGTAGGCATGATTTGGTGACAAATATACGGGAGAAAACGAGATAAAGGGAGCTTACCCGGAAAGCCTTGCTCGTCCGCTATTAATCGCGCATGTGAACATGTTGTTGCAAGCATGGAATCCTGAGTGGGACCGGTTTCCTTCCTTGGGTGTTTGAAACAAAAGAGGAATCCTTGTCCTATTGGGATTCTTCCAATTTTTGTTTATAAAAGGGAATACCCCCTTTCTTTTCCTCACGATTTTTTTTGGCAGCTCCCGTTGCTCACTGTTCCTGCTGCCGCCATTGTTACTACCGCTGGAGCTCGCTGCTGCCGTCATCGCCGGAGTTCGCTGTCCGTCAGCAAGGTAAGTGCTTCCGTGCCTCCTTTTTTTTTTTTGACGCTAAAGCCTAGTTTTTAGGTAAACCTCTTTTGTTTTTGAGGAAGTCATTCTTGGCTTAAATTTCGAAGACACAACTCCCATGAACATAGAAAAATTGTGCTATGATACGTGTGAATGAATGCGGGACCGTCGTGCATATTTGATTAAGTGTGGGTCCCGTCGTGCACATCTGATACAAGTCTTGTGACCCCAACCAACACTTGCTTCGTGACCTCGGCCTTGATTGCTGATGCGGCTTAATCTGCCTCATGTGGATCCGAAACTAGCCTTGCCTGCTTCATTCGATCATGTTTATGGGCCTGTCGTGTGCTTGTACTATCCCATCATCCGAACATAGTCAAGTCCCCATGATAGAATTTGACCCGTTTCTTAGACTAGATGCGCTCCTTCCATTGAACGGCAGTTGTTCTCAAATATCCGGTAAACATCTACTGATGGTTATCCCGCATTTGTAGCCCTTGCAAACGGTAAGTGAAGACTCCTCTTTTCTCCAGGATCTTGTTGAGTCGCGGAATATAAAGAGGACACTAAATCTTCTCCTCTTGCAGAATTATTTCTTTCCTTGTTCAGGTATTGCTTCACATCCATCGCATGATTTGGTCTTCTTGATGATGATTTTTTTTTGTTATCATAATCATAGACTCTTTTTGCAGGATGGAGACGTCTGGCAAGGAATGCTCTGGTATCTCTCCCGAAAGAATCTTCGAGGTGAACAAACCTGAAAATGATAGTCCGTTTGAGGAGGTGATGGCTAGAATTGATGTTCCGCTTCTCAAGGATGATCGTGCCATACGGGGTATCCCAATTCTGTACATGCGTATCGCTCGAGAACGCGTCCGTAATCTTCTGGATTTAATTGACAGGGTGGAAAAATGTAGGATCGAGGAAGCGTCACAACCACCAGTAAGCGAGAGAGATGAAAGATTTGCTGCACGGCTGAAGAGGCGAAGGGTCAAGCATGAACGTCCTTTAAGGGAAGATATGTGTGATTATCCGATCCGTGATGGTGTGATCATTCTTGATTCTGATGCGGACGATCCTGAACTTCCAAAAGTTGTCAACACAATCTCCAATGTTGCGGCGGTTCTTGAGGAAGATATGGAAGCTGCCTCTTCTGAGGATATCGTGGAGAACGTTGCTGCAGAAATAACCGAAGTGGAAGCTGAGGCAGACCCGGAGGAAGAAGCAGTGGTAACTCGTGATGATGTTGAGGCAGACTTCAATGGTGGAGAAGATACGATCGATCTCCTTGATGACTAAATCTCCCTGTTATTTTTTCTTTTCTGAATATTTTCCCGTGATCTTGTGAACACTTTTCTCCTTGTACCTAGTGGCGGCTGAGTTCAAGGTTTTCTTATTTCTGTTTACTTGTTTGAACAAGTTTCTTATTTTTGAGATAAATCCTTCATTAATACTACATGGTTGTGCCTTCATATGCTTATATGTGATCCTTGTGAGAAGAGAAGTAATGCCATAATGAAATACCACAGACCTGTTTGTGCCCCTTGGCATAAGCTTGTGTGTACTCCCCTGACGTAGGTTGGGACAAACTGTTCAAGGTACCTTCCTTTTTCCTTTGTATACATTCTATTCCTCCAATGTTTCCCGAAAAATGTGAAGTGTTTTTCTTTTAGGGTTCTCTGGTTTAATCTGGTGGGTAATGATGACTCAAGTTGAACCTAGATCTTTGTGTCATGCCCAAGGGTAAAATTTCTAAAATAAAATAATACTTTGATTAATTGAGAAATTGAAACCCTAATAATTATGAATGCATTGCAATCATTTTTAAAGGAATTACAAAAATGGCAAGGAAAGGGAAATTGTTGGAGGAATGCTGGAGGAACCATTACGTAGGACGCTGGAGAGGAAGAGTAGCACAACGTTTCTAGGTACTGTAGGGTTTAAGCCATCGTGAGTGGATTGTCACGCCCTCAAGCTTGTCAGCATTGATGATCTTGCAGTAGCCGCCTATGATGATATCTGCTACCAAATATGGTTCATCTTCCTTCGTGACCGACAAATCAGATTGGTCAGTTATTCTCACCGCCACGTTTCCAACTTGAAACGTCGTCCTCTTTTCTACCATATCTCCAATTTGAAACGGATTTGGACTTGGCACATTATCTTGTTTTTGGGACACGTTGTTTCTGACTGCTTCTAATCTCTTAGCAAAATGTTTGAAAGGACCAACACCCCACTCACATCTCTTAATGTCGGTTAGGTTGTTGATTGAAACAAGTCCCCGAGCCTCAACATGATGAGGCTTTATTGTTTGCAAAAAAGGTTGTTCGATGAGACTTACATGCGCTCGGAACCTTTTAAGGTATGAATTCGGGCTTTCTTTAGGAAGTTGCGTCACATTTGCAATGTGTCAATAAGGCAATAAATAGTCTTCAGGATTCGACGGCTTATTGGAGATTCTTTCAGGTACTGAAATCGGCAAAGGACTCACTCCTAGTGCTGCCTTGTTGTTGTGTATCCACGTGTGCCCCAGGATCATGTCATAATTCGGATATTCTTTCACTATGTAAAATTTAACATGTGTTAGAGTATCACCGATCTCAACTTTGAGGTCAATGTATCCGTAGGTGTCTCTGAATTCTCCATCTGAGCTCCTAATCATGGTTGGGCTGCGAGTCGCTTCTTGCTTTGAATTCCTTGCGGCTCTCAGGGTCTTGATAGTGATGATGTTAAACTCGGAGGATGCATCAATCATTTTGCTGTCAAACTCGACATCCTTCAAATGAGTGGTGGTCAAGAGTCCCCAATCCCCTTTGCTGGTCGTGTCTTCAAGAAGAAACTGTGACTTCGAGACTGCTTCCTTTTTTGGATATAAATGCCTGCCTGACACAACATGATTGAGGGATGTGAACATGTCTTGACGTTGTCCCTTTGAGAGATACAAGATTTCACATAAATGCTTCATCATAGTTTGTACAGTTTTGCGGACAGAATCCCCTGAGATCATGCAGCTTCTAACGGGAAGAGGATCCCTGTGAACTCCCTCGTTTCCTAGCTGGATTTCTCTTGCTTCCACCTTTTCTCTAAAGATTTGCTTCAACTTGTTACAATCTTTGGTCGGGTGATGGACAAACCTATGGTAACGACAATATTTGGGATTTGTCATCTCGTCCTCGGTCGGTGGGCGTCTGATAGGTGGTAGCTTGATCGCATCATCTTGAATCCATGCTTCCAGGAGTTCTATGACTTCATTCATGGGAAAGGGGAAGTTTGGGACCGTGTCTCCGGACTCTTGCACAAGAGCTTTGTCCGCTCTCTTTCGAGACAGAGTCGTATGTGCTGATGCTGCACAAAAATTGAGAGACATGTTCACGAGCGTTACCAGTACCATCATAAAGGGAGAATTGAGGAGAGGTGTAGCCTCTTGGAAGAGAAATTCGTTGCACATCTTGAGGATACAGGGGATGATGCTGGTGCATGTATGTCATATTTCCTTTGCCCCGATTTTTGAGGAGTCGCTCCAGGTCTTCACGCGTAATGAAATTGGATGGCTGGTTTCTTTCTCTCGGGCGTTCAGGAGCGTTATGTGCTTCTTCGTCCATGCGGGCCCGTGTCATTGAAGTGCTTCCTCAGGTGCATCAAACACGTTCCTTGTTGGCTCCGGGGACTGTCGTGCCCCCTGCAACAATCGCTCGGTTAAAGTTCTGAGAAAAGTAAGTACCTCCTTTTGAGTCGCAGCCATATCTTTTTGAGCTCTAGCAAGGACTTCTTGTCTTTCCATCAAATCCACCATGGTAATAGGGGGTTGTCCTCCTATTGTTCCTCCATCCCCTCATCCTGATATAGGAGAAGCAGGTGACCTGGTGACAACCTGGGGCTTTACACTCGAAGAAATGCCGGGATTTGAAGCTGCTTTGGCTCTGGTGATAGGAGGTGTCACGCCTACTAGAATATCTCCTGCTCCGCTGGTGTTAGTGGTAGAGGTGACGGCTCCACGAGATGTATTGATCACGCTCTGCACGGCGGCTCCACTGACAGGGACATCAATACCAGGGGAATTATAGGCGCTGGTTCCATCGGAATTGATCACTGATCCTGACCTAAGTTCTACCATCTTGCAATTTGAACAGATTGAAATGAAATTGAAAATTGATTTTGCAACCGAGAGATTAATCTCCCACTGTGGTCGCCAATTATTTATGGGTGAAAACTATTCCTGCCGGATTTGATAATTTGGGGTGTGTGGATGAGGAATGAATCTAAACCCTAAACAAATGCACTGCACTGGAGTTCTTTTGATTCGAGAGATCAATCTATACAATTCTGGCCTAAACCAATAAATGGCCGTTCCAGACTGTTTCGGTCAAAAAGTGAAGGAGATGGGGTTGATCTTAGGGAGGGAAGCGAAGAAGGTGTTGAGATTGTGAATGTGTAGGCTTGTTTATGATTTGTAACAGAAAGGTGATCAGGTTTACGATTAATGCAAGAAGGCTCTGGGTGTTTGAATACACTTCATATTAACACTTGGATTCTGTGTTGTGTTCCTGTTTTGGAAATAGGGAGAAGAACCTATTTATACAAGTCATTTGAGCCTTATTCACGTCTCTTGTGGGAAGTGGAGGAAGTGGAGTGATGGAGTTGTGGAGTTGTGTGTTAGTGTCACACGATCAGTCTTTCCCACTTCTCCTATCATCACTAACCGTCCATGTCTTCCTGACACATTCTTGTGATGGCGCGTTGCACGCTGCACGCTGTAAACCACTAGACCAATACCCTAGTATGTATCCCCCAGTTTGTGACATGATTGCTGTCTCGAGTGTGTGGATCGTGGGACCCACAGAAGGTAGCATGTAATGCTAGTTAAATAACTAAGTTATTTAGGAAGTCGATACTTGTAAAGTATTGTGTGTATTCTATGCATGTTATGCATCGAATGTATTCGGCATATATGAAGCATCGTTGTTGAGCATCATGCCCTGCCTACTTCACGTGAGGGTTTGGAGGCTACGCTAGAAAACCCTTTCTTGGCCGACCATATGGCGTGGTAGAGTGGCGGACAGTGATCACGGTGATACCTCACTGGTCGTGTAACTCCTATCCTAGGCCGTCCGTCCAAGCTGGCGAAGTTGGACGGATAAGATGACTCGCGACCCACACCTGCGACCCACACATGCGACCCTCAGATTAGGGTTTAAGAGGTGCACGAGTGCGCTCCTTTAGCTTGGACGAATCCAAGCTTAGGAAATATTTCATGGAGGACAGATCAAGCATGCGTGTAGATGGCATGCTGATGTCTATGTCCATGCTTCACTGTCCCACGGAGGTTTAATCTAGGCCACTCGAATTTACCGGTGAAGTTGAGTGGCTGAGATAAATTTGAGACAGAAATCCTATGCCGCAAAGATTCCTAAAAGGGCGCGGTATGCCACCTTCAAGACACGTGTTTCGAGACGACCAAGCTTGTTTTGTCTCGGCCGATTGGTCCAGCGTGTAGGTAATAGCTGGTATTCACGCCTATACCTGACTGTCCCATGGAAAACGTGATCTAAGCCACTCAATTTGTCTGGAAAAGTTGAGTGGTCGAGATCAATTTATGATTTGGGAAGCGTGACCATGCCAGTTTGGGCGCACGAACCGAGGCGCCTGATCAAGGCTGGCTTTGGCCGATCGGTCGGACATGAAGCCGGGCCCACGGTGATCATGCTAGCATGCTCGGTCCTCCCTGATGTTTCATCTTTGCCTTCCATTCAAGCCTGCAAAGATGGACGCTTGAGATGATTTTGCGACACATAAATGATGCCGCAAACCCAAATTAGGGTTTCGCCGGCAGTGCATCATGCTTGGTTAGGTGCGCACGAATTAGGACAACCAATCATGATTGGTCCTGACCGATGGGTCATGTGCGTAGGAGGACCCACAGTGATTGTGTTGACATGCTCTGGGCCCTTTGAATCTACATCTACACCCTCCATCTATGCCTGCGAAGATGGATGGCCGAGATCGTTTTTGCGACACATGTAATATGCCTCAAACCCTAATTTAGGGTTTCTTGTACATTCCGCTTGGTTTGGACGATTTGGAAAGCTATGCCACCCCTTTTTGGGAGGCCGACCACGCGGGGTACGCGTTGGGTCGGCAGTGAATGTTCCAATACCTGTTTGGGGGCATTGGATTCGATATGGACCATCCAATCATGCGGGTGAAGTTGGATGATTTTGATCGTTCCTAGACTGCTATGGACAGTCTAGACGCTCAATCGGGCTAGTATAACACACCGAGAGTTACATCCTGTACGGGTATTTCGTGCATGCCTCTCTGTTGGCACTTGGATATCCATGCTATTCTGCTGCGAGTAACAATCAGTCATCATGCCGCATCAACAATGAGAGTTCTACTAGGAACAACACATGAAATACAAAGCATTTTATGCATTAATCAATAATGCTAAAATTCACAGAATATTCGGGGGATGGTTGCTACATGCTCCATTCTAGGTGAATTAATGAAGTGAGGAAGTATTCATCACTTATAAAATAATCTCATCCTCTGCAGGATGGTCACACAAATATTGGTTTTACAACTTTAGCCCTGAACTATAATCCACCATCAACAGAAGGGAAAGAGAGAATCTCTTCCAAAAGAAACAATGAGGGATCTCCAATAATTGTTTCAGATAAACACACTGATGTGAATCATAAGGAAGTCCTTAGAATGAGAAAATCTTATGAAAATCTCATTGAAAGAATTAAGAGAGATCTACCAGTCTCTGAGAATTCTCACATCAGTACAGTTTCTCCACATGATCATATCTCTAGAGTTAGAAAAGATCATCGTCTTGGGAGAAAATATATTGGGCAGAAATTACCTAAGAGAAACATGAACTATGGTTCTGATAGTTAATATAAGCTTGAAAAATATTATTCCGATACAACTTAGTTGTATCAAAATTGTGCATTCTCATCCCAATCTGTGCTCGTATTTATGGATGGGAATGGCACACTTAATCTGGAGCACATGTAACTTATGTAATTGATCATCAGAAAGGTTGTAACTTGTTAGATAGTTGAAAAAAATCCAAGAAATTGTTCATGTCTATCATGATTTTTTTTAGATAAGTTTTATTTGGAATGTTTGAATAAAACTAATAAGTTCGGACAAAAGGACATGAAATATATTTCTTAATATTTTCGGATTCTACTGATAGTTTTCGGTCCGAAATTTGTCTCCTTTTAAAGATAAACTATTACCTTCAGTATATTGATACCCTGGTCAATCATCTTATATAACCAAGCATGCCTCCAATAACTCGCAGTGTTTCAAAGACTAATAAGGAGGAGGCTCAAAAGGTTAAATATTGTCAAGGAATCAATACTGAGAGGATGAAAAGAAGCAAATCAACAATCATGTCTGATTATGATTTTGAAGGTTCGGTTGGATCACAAGATGAGTCATGTCTGTTGGCCTATAATCTACAAGATCCAACCAAAACCAAGTGGGTTCGTTCTGATAATATGATTGACTATATCCATGGTTTTGAAGAACTAGTTTGGAAAATTGCTTCGGGCAATTATTTCCATGATAACATATCAAAACGTAATTACTTTGTAGTTTCGGTTTTGATATTGGTTATCAAAAATGGTGTGTAAAACCCTCGTGCTTGACTCAACAGGTTGCAAGTCTATTTTGAGATTTGTAAGATCCTTTTCATGTTATCCTTTATTTGTTCGCTTCTTAGTCATTTTTGTGACAGGGGGGAGAAATATACGGAATAAACAAATGATGATGTATCAATCTTATGGTTGGTTGGTGTCACTAGGGAAGAGGATAATGGTGCTTGAACGTTTATCTAACGAATGAGGAAAAACACAAACTAAGGGGGAGTAGCATATCATGTGATTGGGATAACAAACACGTGCGGATTTAAAATCTACATATCTCACCTTTAGGGGGAGTATGAGCTTTGTTATTATAATGTCAACATCGGTATTTTAAGGATTGAATTAATGCAGGTTATGATGTTGAATTCGGGAATCAATCGTATGTGTAATGAATTTTTGTAATTTGTTTATCCACATGATTGTAAGAGTTTTATCACTAAAATTGACAAAGGGGGAGATTATTAGAGCATTGCTCGGTTGACACACCAAGCGTTGGCATGTCAAGTTTGGTTGTCATATTTTAGTGAGCCAAAACTCATTTAAGAAGTCTCTTGATTTAAATGTACTAGAGTCAACTTCATATAGGTTAGCTTGAAAGTATTAGGGTGAGACATTACTAGTATTGCGAAGACTTGAAGAAGCGAAAAAGTGCGGAGATACAACGACGACATCATCCTTCCACTTGAGGTTAGTGATATTTGACTTGAACTGTTCCATTCCCTAACGTATATTTCAAGTCATGCATATTGAAAACATAAAACTGCGAAGCATGAACACTCTAGATAGACATAGTATTAAGGAATAAAATATGAAGTTTCTTTCTTAACCATTAAACTTTGTATATAAGACATCGACATAATCGTATGAATGCTATTGTGATTATGTCTGGGTATGAGGTGAGGATTTCATCCTAGGGAACAATGTTTATATGTGTTCTAAGGAAGTAAGTTCATGATATGTGTTATGAAACGAAAAGGAAATCGCCAGGCGTTATTGGGGCTGTTCTTCATTGCATATCTTATGAACGACCAATATATGTGATTAGTATAACCGCTCATGACTTGTTTGTGTTCTTGGTAAAACTATTCACATGAGGCCTGACTTATGTATTGGTATGAATTTTATTAGTAAAACCGATTTAAGTAATCACCTGGGTTATGATAGGGTTGTGAGTGTCTGAACTTATTACTGGGAGAAGGGGAACCTATCCTAGTAAGAGGTTCAGTGCATCACAATGGGAACCGATCCTTGTATGAGGTGAAACAAGGTTTATGGAAGAAAGGGGAACCGATCTTATGAACATGTGCAACACGTTTTTGGGAAAGGGGAACCAATCCTATGAACATGTGCAGTGCATACAAGTTAGATACCAAATATATGTGGGGAACCGATCCTAATACCTAGTCAGCCGTATCTTTGGTAAGCTAGTGTAACTATGCACAGTACTCACATGGAGGTAGAACCGAAACTTGTTTTGGTAGAACCGTAAACCCATGAGTTGTGATTGAGTGGTACTTAATCAATCACATAGTTCTTGAAAGTCAGATGAACCAATTCTAAACTTTTTTGGAAGTGTGGTAAATCGGTTTCAAGTGAGAAAGCATGGAAAATACTTGCAAGAGTAAGATGTCGTCACCCTTTGAATACGGTGCATTAATGATTATTCTTTATTGTTCAAAGATATTCCTTAATGATTTAAATAAGTTAAGAATCTTTTTAATTAAGGGTTTTTAATTATATATGGAAAATAAGGATTAGTAATGTGCATTTGCTAATTAGAGATTTTCCAAGGAGATTTCGATCATTATTTTTGGACAGTGCATTCACAGGAATTATGAAAACCGAATTTGGGTAAATATGGAAAATATTTTGAGAATATTTTCGGTTTTGGAAATTCCTTGGTGTCCAAACTTCCTTGTCTATAAATACTTTGAGTTTGCATTTCTAGCAAACTAATCCTGCGTAACATAGACTTCCTCTTTTGTCTTTGTTACTGGTGAAGCCGCCTATCAGAGAGGATAATAATCTAATTAGGTGAAATCTCTTACGACCGCTCAATTTAAAGTCTTCTTTGGGATTGAGAAGCTCTAGCGCGACTCGTTGGTGGGAAACTAGATATTGCGGTTTATCTTTAGTTTTCGTATTGATTTGATTGAGTAACGGTGGTTGAACTTTGATTGCACCTAGTTTGTTTATGCTTGAGAATCTTCTCTTCTGATATAAGATTCACTCAAACTAGTTCAAGGTTTCGACATGGATCTTTAGACTGTTTTTAGATCTAAAGATGATCTTGTGATAATCCATTGTTAACAGACTTCGTTCCGTGTGTGATTGATCACAAGAGATTCAAGTAGGTGTGTGCAAGTATTTATTGAAGATTTAAGAAGATTTGAAGACAAAGAAGATATTGAAGTTTTATGACTTGGTTTTTATAATCTTTGGTGTGCACAATACTTGTTTGGGAAAAAAGAGGATCCGAATATAATTGATTTATCCTTTTGGGTATTTTGATAGAATAGTTGAGGAAGATCGGCATCAACACATATAACTTGGTTAAAGAGTGTTGTTGGCTTAATCTTAACGATTACCTTTGGGTGATTGAACATAAGATAGATCTTGGAACTTGGTAAATGAGTTTATGTTAAGATAAACAAGTGAACCTTTGTGCAACTCATATCACTTGGTTGAAGAGAGTTGATACCAAACAGATTTGTTGTTCCTTTACTGTTTGGAATACGATCCAAAGGAATTGTTCCAAGTACTGACTTGTTTACAGGTTGGAGGAGTGGGAATACAGACGGAACTTGGTGAACTATAGGTTTAGTTGCTTGGTCTCAACTATATGAAGTTGGTATTATTTTGTATAACGTCTTAATCCTGAGAGTATTCAATTCTGGACTAGGTCCCGGGTTTTTTCAGCATATGCGGTTTCCTCGTTAACAAAATCTTGATATGTCATTTACTTTATTTTTTCGCATTATAATTGTTTTATTATAATTGAAGTAAATTGCACAAACGTTAATTCCTATTTACTTGATACGTGAATCCTATTGAGTTTGGTTAAGTCCGAACCTTTGTATCAAGTAAACACACTTTGTTGTTGTATTGTCTCGATCTCATATCCATAGACGAACACATAAAGTGTCACTACAAAATTAACGATCTTTTGCCACGGCCCAATTGCCACAGATTTTAAAATTCGTGGCTATTTGTCACATTTTGCCATGCTGAACAAGTAACTGTGGCAAATAAGTCCATCACTTTCCACGACATGATGCCAACTTGCCACACGTCTGGTTGTACCAGGTATAAATCTGCCACATGTCTTCTACTCACGATCGAACGGGCCGTGGGTAAAGTGGTCCTTTTGGTTCGGGACAATACACTTATATGTGGCTAGTAATTGCCGTTAAACTACCCTAAAATCACAAGTAAGAAGACCACGATCCCCACCTGAAGAAATAACTCCCCAGTTCTTCCAGTTCCTCCCACCTCCCTCAACTCTACTATTTGTTCGATTATGAACACTATAAAGACAATCAATACATTGAAACCCTCTGCACAGAGAAGGAAATATTTCAGGTAAGTTGGGATTTGTATAGAATTGGATGTTCTTATTTTGATTTTGTGAAACTATGGTTTTTGAAGTAGTCTTATTTTGTATTTAATCAACCTAATTACTTCCTTAAAATTTATCTTCTGAACTGTTTTATGATATTGGTTCAAATTACGAGTAAGGAAAGCCATCAATTTCATCCGGACATCATCGATTTTGAGCTCAGATTGTATCTCTGCAAGCTGGTAAGAAATTAAATTTCTTGTTCCTTCAAATTCCTGGTGCGAATGTCATATAGTTAATCTTCCTTTTAATTCATTTCAATTCCTGAGTTTCGAAGATTGATTTTTATTTTGAAATTCCAGTTAATGTTCTTACTTTCTAACATAAAATATACTAGGTTTTTGTTTACCAATTGATTTAATTTCAAGTGTAATATGTCTATGGAAAACCCATTATGCATGTGAGTCAAATACTACCTTTGGTCATTCCTTGAGAAGGTTCCTTTTTGATTAATTGATGTGCACCTGGATATGTATTAAGTCTTCCATTCTTATGAAACCAGTTATATAAGGTAGGCTGTTAGCTTAAGTATCAGCAGTTTATGAAAAATTGCTTTTCTGTATGGTATTCTTTTCTCTAGAAAGAAAGGAAAAACCATGGACGTGTGCGCTATTTGCGAGACTTCAGAATCATATTTTACTTCTGAGAAAGGCTGATTTTTCCTTGTTTCTTTTTTTGTTACTGATAAATTTGAAGTAGCGGAAGGAAAATGCAATTTCCCTTGAAGCACAAAAGTTGCATAATAAGGACTACTATGTAACTATTGGGATGTTGTTTCATATTGAAAGGTGGTTTCAATCTTATGTTGTTGTCTGCATGTCAATATAAGCGTTTCCTGCTCTGCTGGCTTCCATCACTCTTGGGTGAAACTGCAGAATTGTCTTGGTCTCATATAGGGTCACAACTCTTTAGGTTGATGTATGTGGATAAATGTTGCTTGCTCTGCTGAATTATGGCTCTTTGAGAATCATTTTTTTCCTTCTGCCAGGTTATTATGGAACTTTGGTTTTTCACTAATTTAGTATCTATACGGTATAACGTGAATTCACGCGTTTATGCACAGTATTGGACCCAGAATCGTTACATTGAAGGTCTATATTGCTTAGGATTTTGATACGAATTTAAGCCCTCGAACGTCACTGTATTAGGAATATGTATGATACTCTTTTTCCATGTTCACGGAACCAATTTATGGCAGTTTTGGTACATAGATCACATGAGTTCACATATTTACAACGAACATAATATCTTTTAGTTTATACATGTTTCACTATATCTGAAGTAATTTTTTTGCCAGTACTTATGAATCATTGAATAGTTTTCATTGTTCTTTGGTTCTCAAGCTTGTGAAATATCACAGAGCACTTTCCTTGGTACTATTTATTCTATATATAGTACAAAGTTAATTTTCTTCACTTATATCTCTTCTTGGTCGTAACTTTATGTTTTGATATACTGGCTTGAGTTTTAACATACTAAGATGTGTTCACATAGTATAGAAATTTCACATGTGATATTTTTAATTTAAACGTGTTCATGATATGTTCCTTAAGTAAAATGCACTATGTTGATGTTTGGCATTAAAATGAACTGGTACTATAGTGAGATGAGTACGTATAGCAGTGATACTATGCACAAAGTTACCTGAAATTATAAATCTATAATTGTTCCCTGTTGTGTTATTGACCACAACTTGCTCAAGCTAATGTTAAATTAACATGTTGTGTACGTTACTGACCTGTTGCCTTGTCGATGAGGTGATAAGTCATTGTTATGACATGTTGTGTTATTGACCTTTTGTCGTGTTAGTTATTCACCATATTTAATGGGAGGAGAGCATGTTTGTCTGAATACTAATATCCCTTAGAAAATTTTCAAATTGACCCATTCTGCAAATTTCAGGTCTTCTTGGAGTTCACTCATTCTTCTAAGTGGTGGTTGCTGCTGCTGCTGCTGTACGTTCAAGGTAAACGTTACATGAAAGTGGAATCTGTTTTGCGATTGTAGTTTTTTGTATGAGCTGGAAAACTAGTGCAGGACAACTTCATAGGTAGTTTGATACTTTTGGACAAGTTGAATTTTGGTTTTACAGAATTCGTCAGTATTTTCTGGTAGAATGAAGGTTTTAGGGTAATTTGATTAACCACTTTATATGTGATGTGGTCTTGATGCTCTATTATAATACACGTGATGTGTTCTTGATGCTCTATTATAAACTTGCAATACACAGAACTGATAAGGTTTTCAGAGTTCATTTCTCATATAGATTAGTAGCTTGAATTCATGACTAATACTTCCATTTTACTTAGAGATGGAAGGTTCACCATTTAGCTTCATCATCAGTAACTACTAAGCCTGTTACAAATCAACTCTTTTTCGATTGTGTAAGCTTATATGCTGAAAAAGCATCAAATTTCTGTATGTTATTTGTGGCTAGCTAATATGTTATAATCTTGTGCCCATAGGACCAGAGGTAGAAAATATGATGCTGGATAAACTTATTACTTAGTGTCCATATCATATGTTTGGGTAACGTGAGAATCTTAATGTTTGAGCTTAATTATTTTGATCAGTAGGATAGGACCAGGTCAATGGTTGATAGTTAGAAGTTAGGATGAAGCCAGGTTTTGAAATTGTATGAGTTTCTTATGGACTGAGTAGACATATATTATCAATGCAGATTCACCTTGTCTACATTGCTCGCTGACTTCTTTATATCTTTTCCTTCTCTTCAAATTAGATCTGTATAAATGTCTACAAAGAGATCTAGTGATTGCTGCTAATTCAATTTTTTTCCATGATGCATGGATAGTTTTGGTTTCTCGGTTCTGAATTTTGACACTCTTCTCAAGGCAAATTGTATTACCTGGTTTTGATTTCTTAGTATTATATTTATTGTTACTCTTTGTGTTTTTAGGTTGTCATCGCAATAGTTGAGCATATATTTGTAGTCGTTTCATGATTAAGAGAACATGGATAAGAGCTGGGTTGATAAGGACCCTGCTTCTCTAGAGTATGAGGAAGGGTTGAATGCATTCCTAGATTATGCCTACATCCATGGAAAGCTTAATAAGGAAGGAAACTTGAAGTGTCCTTGTATTGATTGTAAAAAAATTTTGTGGCAAGAGCGAAGTAGAATTGTTGATGATTTAGTATGCTATGGCATGTTGCCAAGTTATACGAATTGGATTCATCATGGAGAAAGAAGTGTATCAACACCAGCATCAGAAATCAGAAATGAAGATGTTGACGTTGATACTCATGTTCATGATGATGGTATCCGTATTAGGGACGATCTTAGTGGTTTGTTGGGAGATGCTTTTCCTAATGAAGTTGATAACATGGAGAATATGCAAGATGGAACGGAGGATGTTAATCTTAATTTTAAGAAGTTGTTGGAACAGTCGAAAAAGGAGTTATACCCTAGTTGTGATAAAATGACAGTGTTGTCATTTGTTATTAGATTATAGCACATTAAATGCATTAATCAGTTGAGAAATAAAGCATTTACTATGATGCTTCAGCTTGCATGAGATTCGTTTCCAGATGGGTGTTCGCTCCCAAAGAATTTCACTCAGTGTAAGAAAGTAATTACAGATTTGGGAAATTTAGAAATGGCATAGAGTTACAGAATTTCGCTCCCACATCCAGAGCCATAGAGTTACGATCTTATTGCACGAATCTGAGGTAATGTTTTCTTCTTCTTAGTCTATTCATATGATTACAGTTTCTTATAAACCTCTAAACTTGTTCCCCTTGCTGCAACATATTAGAAAGATGATGGCATAATTGTTAAGTTAGACTCTGGATTAACGTCATGGACTATAGTGATATTTGCAGACACATTGTTTATTTTAGTTGTCACGACACACATTAGCATTATCGTTAGCCAATAGCTTGCCAACCATCTTAGTATTTGCGTACACCAGTGGATGATATACATTCATGTTGAATTATTAGGAAATTTGGAAATGGGTGTACTGGTTCCGTACTACTCTGAATTTCTTGTTATTTTTTCTTCCATGGATTGATTTATGGGTAACTAGGTATATCAGCTTAAATGTTTGATGGATATTTGTACTTGTTTGAATCCATAGGTGTACATGAGATGTACGTGAGAGATTATAGTTCTTCTGTATCTTCTTAATGGTTTAGACCACATGTTATATTTGAAGGGATAAGAAATTAAGCCTCTGTAAATGTTGTATACATGGATATTTTCTACCGTTGCTTGTCATTGATGTTAGATTTGATGTCTACATTTTGCAGGTTAATTTCACTGAAAGATATTATGTTCAAGGTGTTGGATGATATATGATAATTAACTTTGGAAGTAAGAAATCCATTTGTGATAATTTAAGTATTTTATTTTCATTCACTTCAAGTATTTTGTGTATCGGACTCAAAATGGTTTAGTATTAAGTATTTGTTTGCTTTCTTGTATCAGATTCTGAATTGTTTAGTATTAAGTTTTTATTTGCTTTGGAATGTAATCAATCAGACAAACATGTAGTACTTGTGTTTTTTAATGAATATATTGTCTTTCTGAAATTATTGTAAAGTAAATGTTGTCTTGTTATTTTAGTGGCTAGCAGTAAAAACTGGCAATAATCAGTTTTAAATAGCTACAGTGAGCTAACTACATAAAATGACCTTAGAGCACCCATGAGCCAACTACATAAAATGACCTTAGAGCACCCACGCGTGGAAAATGTGGCTAATAGTCCCACACATGTGTCATCCAACTAATTATTAGCCACTGTGATACCCGTGGTAAATGATCATACATTATTATCCACACAAAGAAAAACCGTGGCAATCATCGTGGCAAATAGTTTTAGCCACGGGACTATTTGTCACGAGGAGGCTGTCGTGGCAAGTTATCTTTTGCCACTGATTTTTGGTCAACTGCCACGGTTTTTTGGCGTGACTAAAACTTAGTATTTTTGTAGTGTGTGAACCGATTTGTTGTATTGTCTCGACTCAGTCCATAGACAATCACTTTCGGGGAAAGGCTTATAGGAAGGAAAAGTTATAGCTTGAGGTATATTTGTGGTACCCTCGCCTTTTCAGTCTCATCAACAGAACCTTCAGTTCCATATTTCTCTACATATCAAGGGAGCAACTAGGTGCAGAAAAACAACAATATCACGCAGCCCAGGAGAGGTGACTGATCATGTTTCCTCTCTCGTTTACTTTCCAAATGGAATAACATAAAGAATTTAAAGTCATGTAAAATCAACAGTAAAATGTAAAATGGATTCTATGAACATGGACACTATCTCAATATCAGTCTCACTCCTTCCAAGACGACCGATAAAGATTAACAATAATGAACAACATTTGAAATGCACATATAGTGTCTTTTATGCCACAACGATATCAGAGCTTTACCGGACTCGAAGACGGCTTATTCAAACTAATCATTATGCTACCGTCCTGTATTTCTCCACTTCTGGTGGTACGGGGTTTATCAGGTTCCTAAACCTGGAAGCTATTGTGGTGCTCATATCTAAATATACCAGCCAAAATTGCATTTTACCCATTTCCCTTGTCTATTAGTCCGTCAAAAATAGACTAATATTTGGGTAAGTACAAGTGCAAATTTAATTTACCAAGTTCATGATTTTAGGTAATAGCTTAGGCGATGAGAAAACTTGATATTAACTCTGAATATTATTTACAAAAATGCAACACTCATTATCGCTCGACATTCTGTACATCTACGAGGCGCAATTAAAATATGCAGCACTCGTTCTTGTTATCACAACATATATAAAGTGAAAATCACACTAGCTAAAGCTTCGTCGAAGCATTTTAATTGGCGCATATAATGCATGCCGTAAAGCAAGCGGAACCCATAAAGGCGCAAAATACGCAACTCTCCTTATTGCTCGCCGCAACATTTGTACGGTGCATATATCCTCTCCAAAAATCAAGCCGGGCTATTTACCACAAAAATCAATGGTGAAACAATGAAGAAAACATCCAAAATATAATATATATGGTTCTAACATGATACCAAAAAATCTCCAACTTCGTCTGTTAGGGTCGACGAAATATTAATTTATCAAAGTTGGAATATGAACACATTCTTTATATCTTAAAAGAAATTGTCTCGATATCAATTGTATGTCATTTCAAGGACCGTTGATAGAGACTGGCTAACCATGTTAACTCGGTGTCCATTTTTCATCGCATTCTGACCTTAGGTGGAACGACTTTGAATTCCGGAGATTATTATAGCAAAGGTATATTAAAATTTGCTATCCCTCAGGATGCAACAATTCCTCGCTCTGCAGATATTAAAACCGTTAACACCACACACACACACACAAAAATAATCATTTGCGTACCAACAAAGGTAATTTTATTTTCTACGCTATCCAAAAGGACTCGGAAAAACCTTCGGTCGGTTAGCTAAAGCGGAAAATAGCAAAATGCTGCAAAACTCCAATATTTGGTTAAATTCGGAGATCGAATAACATCACAAATATGAGTCGTCAATAATACGTAACTATTTTGGATATCTCTTCATATACCATATAATTGTCTGTGCTCCAAATAGCACATACAAGACACGGTAAGATGTCTAACTTTCTCTTTAACAAATCCTCATCAAATCCTAACTTTCTCTTTTCTGTATTGCCAGCCTTGCCGATTGCCAACGAGCAATTCGTGTCGATAAGGCGTTGTAATTATCCATGACTAAACACCGTGTATATGTACTTGTCTATACAAGGTAATTAAACAGTACAATAAATAGAAAACGGGAGAGTAAATGGAGACGAAATGGGAGTTTCATTCCTTTCTTGTTTGGTACACGCTGTTATTGTTTCTATCGTGTCTCACTCTTTCTTAATTTCATAAACAAAATCTACTCATTACCAAGCTATATTTATTTCTAGAATATAAAACAAAGCTTGGCTAAGTTCGGCTAGATAAATAACGGCCGAGATTTGTCTAGGAGGGATAAATCTACGGCCGTGGTTTTTTCAACTACCCATTATAAATAATTTATTAATTAGCGTCCTATTAATTGCTCACAATGAATGATTAATTAATTTTTCATGATAAATGTTCATTTAATGAATCTAATAAATACATATTTTTATTAATAAATATAAGTTTATTAAAAACTATATATATATTGATCGGTAAAGAATTTGGTGCTGACGAGTTTCGAACTCAGGTAATTGGTATCATCACCCAATGACTTTACCATTGTACTACAGTGATCCCGGTTAAAAATTATATTAATAATTTTTGATGGTGGTGGTGAAAGAAGCGGTGAGTGGCGGAAACAGTGGCGGGTATTTGTGAGTGGTGGAGGTGGTAACATTACTGGTGGTGGAAAAAATAGTGGGTGTGGCTGGTTTTTACGTACGGTGGTGGATGTTAGTGAATAATAGTGGATAATAATAGTTTTGTGTCTTTACAAAATGGGAAACATTTTATTGTTATAGATGTAGTTGGCTATTTTTAGCACAACTGGTAAGGACAAAACACAAATATTTTGAGGACGATACTAAACCATATAAGACAATATGATCATGACCTCTGGATCACCCAAACGGGATCCTAGCTATTTATAGTACCCGATCGAATAAATCACAGTTTTTAGTATTAAAATAAAATTGATTACATTTCCAGAATACAAAACAAAGTTTGGCCAAGTTAGGCTCGATAAAGAATGATCAAATTTATACTTGAAGAACATAAATCTACCGCTATAAATGATCACGTTTAATTGAAATTTAATAATAAATGTTCAATAGATATTTCATAATAAATGTTTCTTTAATTAATCAAATAAATATTTTTTGTTGATACATAATAAATTTATTTGATTTTAACCATATCAGTAAGCATTAATGGTGGTTGTGATGTTGGGTAGTGGTGGGGATAATGGTGGATATTGGTGAGACTGGTGGAGTGGTGACAATAATGTGGCGGTGGAAGAAGTAGTGGTAGTAGGGTGACAAAAGTGGTCCTAAGATAGGTAAATTAAGCACTAATGGTGGTTGTGATGGTGAGTGGTGGTGGTGGATCGGCGGTGGGGATAATGGTGGTGGGTATTGGTGAGACTGGTGGAGTGGTGACGATAATGTGGTGGTGGAAGAAGTAGTGGTAGTAGGGCGAGAAAACGTGTCCTAAGATAGGTAAATTATTTTGTCACCCTTGGTTAATTTTTTTTTTGTTTTGTTTTAGTTTTCAATTTATTTATTTTTTAAATTAAAACAATTTTTAAAGGCCAGATTGTTCCAAAAAAGAAGATGTTGTGATTTTAAGATTTGCCGGGTAGGGGGAAAGAAGAAAAATGAAACCTATAAAAACAATTGACCAAACATAAGGCTTCGCACGAATTAATTGTAATCGATTTAGTTTATCACATATCTCTTTATTCCCTTTTTTTTTTGTCATGGTTTATGTTTCTGTCATTATTTCTCCCCTACTTCATGGGATTATGCAAGGCTACACGTGAATTAATTGCAATCGATCCAGTTTCTCACATCTCTCTTTATTCCCCATTTTTGTCATGATTTCTGTTTTTGTCATTTCTCTCCAACTTCGTGTAATTATGCATGTTTGAGAAATAGTTCATGATAATAGGTAAAGAGACAAGAAAAGAAATGGATCAAGAATTAAATATTATTATGAATTTTAGGAAAATGAATAAACACAAATCTATGTAAATTGGGAACCCAACAATTTATATCAAAGAGAAAAAAAATAAATTCTAATGCTAACAGATTTTGCAAGATTAATCTAATTGATTTTAAAGTAATTTTAGGTGATTTTAGTTTTGTTACAAGTTTGGTGAATCACCTTTGATGATATTTTTTTGAAGTAATGTTCTAGTGCCCATAGGATTTGCTCTAACGATTAACTATGTTTGTCCCAAAGGGTTGTATGACTTACATACACAATATTAAAAGATTCGAGGATAAGGACATGTTTATTAACCAACTCCTCAAAACATTTAGACCTGGATCGAACGTGAAAAAGCGGGGGTCTAACAACCACACCCAATCTTTCACTTAGCAATATGTATGGACTAACTCCGAGTTACTTTCTAGAGAATCAACTAGACAGTCAGACTCAATCTAGATAGAAATATCTCAAGAAGTTATTATCTCTCTCTTGATTTGATTTACTCAAACTAATCGAAATCACCGAGTCTTTAATCAAATACAAGGAATAACTTGGATGGTACCAAAGACCAATATCCAAGTGTCAATCAATGTAAATCAACAACCAAAGGTTGGATATTCTAATTGATTGAACTTCAACGCACAACATGTATTATTTCAATTATAAAGATAAACAATATAATGCGAAAAATGAAATAACACAGACACCGGAATTTTGTTAACGAGGAAACCGAAAATGCATAAAAAATCCCGGGACCTAGTCCAGATTAAACATACACTAAATTAAGCCGCTACAGACACTAGCCTACTCCAAGCTAACTTTGGTCTGGACTATAGTTGAACCCCAATAAATCTCACACTGATCCAAGGTACAGTTATGCTCATACATCTTTGATCCCAGCAGGATGCTACGTACTTGATTCCCTTAGATGATCTCACCCACAACTAAGAGTTTCTACGACCCAAAGTCGAAGACTTTAATAAACCAATATGTATCACACAGAAAAGTCTACAATAATAGATAAATTCGTCTCCCACGAATATACCTACGTGTTTTGTTCCGTCTTTTGATAAATCAAGGCGAACATGAACCAATTGATAAAACCAGGCTTATATTCCCGAAGAACATCTCAATATTATCAATCACCTCACAATAATCTTAATCTACGTAGCGAAAAAAGATATCGTGGAATCATAAACGATGAGACTAAGTGTTTGTGACTAATTTTATATACCAGAGACAAAAATTCCAAGACAATTATTACAATTGTACTCATACGATAGAAACATCAAGATCAGATCACACAACTACAAGAAAAGTAGTATTGGTCAGGCTTCACAATCCCAATGAAGTCTTTAAGTTGTTAACCTGATTTAGAAGAAGGAACCAAAGGTTAAAGGAGAATCGACTCTAGCTTAGCACAACTAGTATCACGCAGAATGTGTGGGGATTAGGTTTCCCAGTTGTTAGAGTTCTCCCTTATATAGTCTCTCAAATCAGGGTTTGTAATCAATGTTAGCTTGCTAACAAAGCATTCAATATTCACCGTTAGATGAAAACCTGATTATATTCAAGCTAATATTTATCAACCGTTAGATCGAAAATATAGCTTGTTATGCACACATGTAATGCACGTTTCTAGGCTTGTGTAACCATACCCAAACTTGTACATTAGTTGGTTCAACAATAGTCAACTAAATGGTTAGCCATATGATAACTTTCATATCAACCATATTCTTCTTCACCATAACTAGTTTAAATGACTCAAATTAACTAGTTAGAGAGTTGTTCAATTGCTTAGATCTTTATGTACTACACAAGACACAATTGAAGAAAAAACGATTTGATTCACTCGAATCGGTTCATGAACTATATAACCACGGTTTGCAATTGCATTCCTTAGTTTATAGAGATGAGTTCTCAAACATCGTTTCTAGACATAACCTACTCAAGTTCGCGGATTGGGTTTGCGGACTTAAGTTCCCGGATGGAGTTCACAAACTCCAGCAGAAATTCATGGGTCGGGAACTTCCGCCAGTTCGCGAACTGGGTTCGCGGACTGAAGCTCACGCACTTCTCCGGTTCTCTTGATCAACAAAGTCGCAAACTTTGGTTCAAGGAATAAGGACTTATACATATATGTGTTTCCATAACAATGCTTATATCCTCCAATGGTTATATTGTCTAAACTCTCATTCCAATCATTGAAACATTCTCATAGGGCGTTATGTAGTTGTTATTCACAAACTATTTTTCGTCAGAGCAATTTTCAAGGTGATTGAAACTTAACATAACTTTCGTCACTAGGTAAAGATGAACTTGGCTAAAGCAAAATCTTTACCAACACATATTTCGAGAAATAGATAAGCGAGATATACTCAGCTCGAAATACCATATGTGTATAATCTTAGTCTATATAGTAATACGACTTTTGTCTCAAGATAGCTAGGAGATAGAGTAGATAGACTTTTGAGTGATATATAAGTTTAAGTCTCCACATACCTTTTAGTCGATGAAGATCCACTGGTTCCTTGAGTAGTCCTTCGTCTTGTATGATGATTTCCATGGAGTTCTTGAGCTCAACTACACTTTATATCCTAGTTTGAGACCTTAGCAATAGTAGACTAGAAATCAAGACTTTATAGTTTTGATCACTAACATTGACAAAGATGCTTGAGATAGCAACGCATGCGAGTTAGACCGAGCAATGCTCTAACAATCTCCCCCTTTGTCAATTTTAGTGACAAAACTATCAATACATATGGAATACAAAAAATATATAAATAAACTTTGTAGCTCCTATTCCACATGTCTAATCTTCAACATTACTCGAAATCTTCGTCACTTCCAAGTACTCCAATGATCCCAAAGGTTGTAAGTTTAGTATCATCATTGTTGAAAATCCATAGCTATAATAACGAGAAAACAAGAGTTCTCAATCATTGTTATACAATGTCATAGTATCATTACACAACGTCAAAGTCCAATTGTATCACAAATTTAACAACAATACTATGGTGATATGTCACTCCCCCTTAGTCAATACTCCATCTCACATGGAAACCACTCCCCCTTACATAATGATCCGAAAACCATATGTATTTGTAGTATGAACTACATATTAATTCTCCCCCTTTTTTTCAATAAAATTGGCAAAGGTACAAGAATGGGATCCTAGTGAAATTTCCATAAGAGACGTTTCAAGACCAAAGGTAAGAATATATATTCTTATTTAGATGCAATCATAAAGCCGGAGCTAAATGCATTCATCAAGGAGTCTATAAAGATACAAGATAATCCCTATAATATTCCACAGTTGCACTCCCCACAAAGATTTGGCAATTAAGTACAAGTTCAATTAAGAATTGTCCCCCATATGATGTCATTCTCAAAAGAACAACAAGAGCGACCTTAATTTCAAAAGAAAAAAAAAAGAATTTCTTTGGACTTAACAAATCTTATACAAGTATGAATTTGAATCCAAAAAATATTTAATCAAATTAACTATAAGAGAACCCATGATTAATTCAATCAAATATGCTCAACACAAGTAAACTTATGGAGACTTAAAAACTCAATTAGATCAATCACAAGAGAACCCATAATTAATATAATTGAAATACACAACTAAACTAATCACAAAAGTAATCAATTTAATAGTTCATACTCACATAAGAAAATATATGGAGCAATGACTAAGTTAATCATGAAAATAATCAACCCAGTCAAAAACACTCAAACATAAGAAAACTTATGGAGTCATAACTAAATAACCAACCAAGATGATTAATTTAGTTCAATATGCTCGACATAAAGTACCTTACGGAACAACAACTAAGCTAATCATAAAAATAATCAACTTTGGTTGTTTAGTGCTCGACATAAGACACATTACGGAGCCTAACAGTAATACATAAAATATGGATCAGGGAAGATTAATTACTGCGGAATACACAAGGATTCATTCTATGTTTCATCATCATTTGCACAATGACATACAATAGACATAATCCTTGAAACACAAAAGATTTTAACCCATCTTCTATCAAACATTGACATAATAGGCTTAACTTTTGTATTTGTCAAAAGTCCATTCATTCTTTTATCAATACTTGCATATCAACTCATGAACAACTTTACTTTTGACAACATATGGGGCAATCAAGTTCGCGGACATAAACACACATATCCCATAACAATATTGCAATATATAAAACCATAAAGATTAATACTGCAATAATCATCTTCCAAACAGTTTTAAAATTTAAACAAATAAACCTAAAAACATGAAAATGAAAACGTTGGATATAGCTATGTGTAATCACAATAATAACTATTCCAAACTCTAGTTATTCTTCTAAACGAAACTGAAAAATAGAAGATTTACTAGGAAAAATAAGAATTTCTGTAAAATATTTCACTTACTTTGAATACTCTTCTCATATTCTCTGTATTCATCAAGCTCATCTTCGATCAGATAAATTCTAGATTCTCCATCTTTTATTCAAGTCTCTTGGAAGAAGCTTCTAATTCACCTTTCAGGGCACGAACTTGTTCCAAGACTAGATTCATGGTCAAGGAGAGCTTATCAAAATGAGAAACAGAGATGTTCCCATCCAGAGAGGAACCGTGAATATCAGGGCTCACAATATTATCAGAAGAATCAAATCGTATCTTCTTTGATGGAAAAAGAACAGTCCAAACATCACTTTATTTGCTTGAAAGACTTGAAGTGGACATGATGGAAGAGATAGATGAAATGCTAAGAAAACAAACTTCATTTTAAAGGAAATTGAGGAAAGGAGATAATTATCCATAATACCCTTTGACCAAAACCCTAACAGAATTTTGAGTATCCTTAGAAAAAGATATTAAAAACAAAAACAAAAATATTCCATCACAACCCTCTTGAAGATTATGATTTTTTGTCTAAGAGGGTTAGACAAGAAATACTCAATACAATATTACAAACTGTAAAAGTTCCAATCCTCTCCAGGACTGGGTAACTTCTATTAGAGCACTCGCATGCGTTGCTATCTCAAGAATGTTTGTAAATGTTAGTGCTCAAAACTATAAAGTCTTGATTTCTAGTCTACTATAGCTAAGGTCTCGGACTAGGATATAAAGTTTAATTAAGCTCAAGAACTCCATGGAGATCATCATACAAGACGAAGTACTACTCAAGGAACCAGTGGATCTTCATCGACTAAAAGGTATGTGGAGACTTGAACTTATCTATCACTCAAAAGTATATCTAGTCTATCTCCTATCTTGAGACAAAAGTCGTATTACTATATAGACTAAGATTATACCACATGAGGTATTTCGAGCTGAGTATATCTCGCTTATCTATTTTTTTAAATATGTGTTGGTAAAGCTTTCGCTTTAGCCAAGTTCATCTTTACCTAGTGACGAAAGTCATGTTATGTTTCAATCATTTTGGAAATCGCTCTGACGAAAAATAGTTTGTGAATAACAACTATATAATGCCCTCTGAGAATGTTTCAATGATAAAAATAAGAGTTTAGATAATATAACCATTGGAGGATATAAACATTGTTGTGGAAACACATATATGTATAAGCCCTTATTGCTTGAACCAAAGTTTGCGAACTTTGTTGATCAAGTGAAACCTGTGTAGTGCGTGAGATCAGTTTGCGAACTCAGCATACAAACTCAGTCCGCGAACCCAGTCCGCAAACTGGCGTAGTTCTCGAACCCGGGAATTTCTACTGGAGTTTGTGAACTCCGTCCGGGAACTTAAGTCCGCGAACCCAGTCTGCAAACTTGAGTAGGTCATGTCTAAAAATGATGTTTGTGAACTTATCTTAATAAACTAAGGAATGCTATTGAAAACCGTGGCTTTATAGTTCATGAATCAATTCGAGTAAATCACATCGTTTTTGCTTCAATTGTATCTTATGTATTATATAAAGATCTAAGCAATTGAACAACTCTCTAACTAGTTCATTTGAGTCATTTGGACTATTTATGGTGAAAAAAAATATGGTTGATATGAAAGTTATCATATGGCTAACCATTTGGTTAACTATTGTTGAACCAACCAATGTACAAGTTTGGGTACGGTTTTCACAAGCCTACAAATGTGCATTTCATGTGTGTATAACAAGCTATGTTTTCTATCTAACGGTTGATAAATATTAGCTTGAATCTAATCATGTTTTCATCTATCAGTGAATATTGAATGCTTTGTTAGTAAGCTAACATTGATTGCAAACCCTGATTTGAGACACTATATAAGGGAAAACTCTAGCAACTGGGAAACCTAATCCCCACACATTCTGTGTGATACTAGTTTGCTAAGTTAGAGTCGATTCTCCTTTAACCTTTGGTTTTCTTATTCTAAAACCAGGTTAATGACTTAAAGACTTCATTGGGATTGTGAAGCCAGACCGATACTACTTTTCTTGTAGTTGTGTGATCTGATCTTGTTGTTTCTATCATACGAGTATAATTGTAATAATTATCTTGAGATTTCTATCTCCGATAGGCAAGATATAAAAGTAGTCACAAAAACTTCATCTCATCATTTGTGATTCCTCAATAATCTTCTTCGCTGCATCGATTAAGTTTATTGTGAGGTGATTGATAAACCTGAGGTGTTCTTCGGGAATATAAGACTGGTTTTATCAATTGGTTCATGTTCACCTTGATTTATCAAAAGACGGAACAAAACTCATAGGTTTATTCGTGGGAGACGAATTTATCTATCCGTGTAGACTTTTTTGTGTGATACAAATTTGTTTATTAAAGTCTTCGAATTTGGGTCGTGGAAACTCTTAGTTGTGGGTGAGATCAGCTAAGGGAATCAAGTGCATAGTATCCTACTGGGATCAGAGGCATAGGAGAATAATTGTACCTTGGATCAGTGTGAGATTGATTGGGGTTCAATTACAGTCCAGACCGAAGTTAGCTTGGAGTAGGCTAGTGTCTGTAGCGGCTTAATATAGTGTATATTTAATCTGGACTAGATCCCTGGGTTTTTCTGCATTTGCGATTTCCTCGTTAACAAAATTTTGGTGTCTGTGTTATTTCTATTCCGCATTATATTTTTTTATATAAGTGAAATAATACAGGTTGTGTGTTGTTCAATCAATTAGAATATCCGACCTCTTTGCTTGTTGATTTAAATTTATTGACACTTGGATATTGGTATTTGGTACCATCCAAGTTATCTATCTCTGATAAAGACTCGCAGATTCTATTTACTTGAGTATGGATCAAATTGAGAGATTGAGATAATAAACTCCTTGAGATATTTTCTATTGATTGAGTCCGACTGTCTAGTTAATTCTCTAGAAAGTAACTCGGAGTTTTACATACAAATTTCTAATCAAAATATTGGGTGTGGTTGTTAGACCCCGTTTTTTCAACTTCTTTTGAGGGGATGAAGTATTTATACTTTGTTTCTATCTTGTTTTTGAAAAGGAAGAGTTATAAACATCATCCTTTCTTCCATTTAGCATAGATTTGAACATCTTGATTGTTGATTTTCGTAAACTATGCATTCTCTTGGAAATCTCTTCTACAAAGGCTGAGGGTTTTGTATGAGATTTATTTTTCTTCTTCTATAAATTTTTTTATAGAAGAAGATTTTTTTCTGTTTCCTAGTGACACAATGTTTTGAATGAACCTGATAATCACAAGAGGAATCCACAAGATTAGATACGTTCTTGTGATTTTTTATACTATCCTTATTTTCAAGGTGACTTAAGAATGGTATAGAATCAGGGGAATTTTACTGACAACTTTTTAACGGAACAAAAAAGTTTTGATAAGAATCATGATTGTAATTGATCATCTCCAATTTTAATTTAGACAAATGACATTCCACATTTTCAATCTTTTTAATTAGGACTTCCTTTTCTAGTTGAAGAACTTTTGAGTAAGTAAGATTGTTTATCATGAAATAGTCAGGACTGTTAGGAGGACAAACATGATTATCAGCAAACATATTGAGCGAACCATCACAGATATCATCCTCAGGACAGTAGTCAAGAGTATCCATCCATGCTTTAGTTATCTCACTCACCCCCGTATCAGGATATTTAGAAGTATCATGAACACTTCTATAGCACTTGAAGCAAGACTTATTAACATAGTTTTTCTGAACTTTTTATTGATTGACTGCCTTTTATTTTGAGACTTTCTTTTACTTTGTCTAAGATATTTTTTAAGTTGTTGTATAAACAGTGACAGAGTCGAATTAAAGCAATTCTCATCCCTTTTGTCAATCAATTTAGAACATTGAGACTTATGATCAGATGCAGCAACATGGTTGCAAGTCAAATGACTTTTCTCTCTTTGTTCATGTTCAAGATTGAAAATTTTCAACTTTCCGACTAGAGAGTTTCTGGAAAGTGTATCAAGGTTATGTACCTCGACGATGACATGCTTCTTAGAATCATATCTAGCTGGAAGCTTTCTGAGAATTTTCATCACAATTTCCTTTTCAGGAATAGTCTTATCCTTTGCATTGGGTACATTAATAATTTCAGACACTTTGTGTTTAAACCCATCAAATGTTTCTTCATCTGCCATACAAAGGTTTTCCCAGTCAGAATTAAGGTTTTGAATCCTAGCTTCCTATCTTCGAATATGGTTTCTAAGATATCCCAAGCTTCTTGCAACTTAGTGCAATTAGACACATGGTGCTAAAGATTTTGGGTAATGGAATGTATGATGGCATTCAAACCGTCGGAATTTTGCTTTGCAGGAAGTATCTCGGCAGGGGTGTATTCACCAATATTCTTGGGAATGTTTATATTTCCAACTGCCACAACGGGAGGATCATATCCATTAACAACATATACCCATGAATGAAAATCACGCGCTTGAAGAAAAACGCGCATAGCAATTTTCCACCATAGGTAATTAGAGCCATCGAATACTAGTGGTACGTTAATAAAGATAGCACCTCTGTCCATAGAGTCAGATCGCTACAAACACAGACTTGTAAGGTCTTGAACATGTTTGCCTGCTCTGATACCAATTAAAAAAGCGGGGGTCTAACAACCACACCCAATCTTTCGCTTAGAAATCTGTATGGACTAACTCCGAGTTACTTTTTAGAGAATCAACTACACAGTCAGACTCAATATAGATAGAAATATCTCAAGGAGTTATTATCTATCTCTTCATTTGATTTACTCAAGCTAATCGAAATCAGCGAGTCTTTAATCAAATACAAGGAATAACTTGGATGGTACCAAAGACCAATAATCTAAGTGTCAATTAATGTAAATCAACAACCAAAGGTTGGATATTCTAATTGATTGAACTTCAACGCACAACCTGTATTATTTCAATTATAAAGATAAACAATATAATGCGGAAAACGATTTTCTAGTTTTTATGGGATTGAAGAGTCGACCGTGTGGAGACTCCTTGAACCGAGAGAAATGTTTAACCTCACACAGATGCACTGCAAGAAAGGGGTGCTTTAAGTTCGAGAGATCAATTTGTAAGACTCTGACCTAAACCAAGAACAATGGTCGTTCCAGAGTCAATTCGGTCACAAGAGAGGATGGGTTGATCTACATGAGGGAAGCTGAGAAATGTGTGAGATCAATGGTGATATGAGATTATAGGTGTGTTGTGAATTCAGCGTGAAAATGCTCTGAATTATTGAGTTTTGCCTGATTGAGAGTGATTTCTGTGAGTTCGTGTAGACGAAAGATTGTCTGTATGAACTTTGATAAGAAATTGCTCGTTTAGGCGATTGTTGTTCGAATGTTCGAAAACCCTTGTCCTTTCAATCAGGATTTAGAGACATTTTATAATGTCGGAGTTGAAAACACCATGATCCCATGAAGTGTGACAGTTTATTGGAATCAGAGAGTGGGTAAGTGGGAAATCGTGTTAAACCAATTACTCATCGTGCGAAGACTTGGTTAATTTTCCACCCACTACTTTGCTGACTCTTCCAACTGATTGCATGACTTTCTCACATTCTCATCGTGGGTAAACACACGTGTCGTAGACCGCCAGACCAAAACCCTAGTTAATATCCCCCCATGTGACACGATTGAAATCTCCTGATTGTGGAGTCAATTGCTGACTTTATGGGACGATGAGTCCATGTAGTGTTGAGTTGAACATGTTTTGCAAATATTCTGAAACTCATTAATTTAATGTGTCTACTGAGACGAGATATCATTATAACCTAAAATGAGCAAACTGTGTTGCAGAATTGCTGAACATTGATAGTTGAACCAATATTCTATGATCTGAGTAAATATTGCTAGTTTGAGCGAATATTGCTAATTTAAATAAACATTACCGGTTTGAGCGAATATTTCTAGTTTGAGAAAATATTGCTCGTTTGATGAATTTATTGGTAGTAGGACTAAATAAAATGTTAATTTAATTTACTGACTGCTGGGTCGAGCAAAATAAATAAAAATGTTAATCATGGAATCAACATAAAATTATCAGAGTGTTTGTATCTGCTCAGAATCAAGTTTCTGCAGAGCTCTGGATTCAAACCCTAATTTTACCGAAATGATGATTTATTGCAAATCAATATAGAGTGACACAGGGACTGGCTACATGGGATGACGGGTTCACCATATATCGCCCAAATGCTCGAATGAGCAAAAATACCAAAGCATGTTGAGGACCAGTTGGTGAAATAATGATTAAATGTTGTTTTAATCATTTACCGAAATAATGATCGTGTGAGCAACAAATAATAAAACCTGGTATTATGAAAATATAGAGGACCAACCAAGAGGTCATGAGACCGGCTCTTGATGGTCATGGGACCAATAGATGGTCATTTGAGCAAACTTCCAATTGTTTGGAAAGAGTTTGAACCTAATATGAGCAATTGAGCAAATTAGGTTAAAATCATTAAAACATGCGGGACCAGCTGTTTGCAAGCCTCAGGGTCACCCTTGGTCGGTCAAGGGGATGTGCCTATGTCACCATAACGTTCGTGTTTCAGTCCTGAGAATTTTTATATTTTATGGTGCACGTTTGAGCAACATTTGGAGAAAATATGCAAAATCCATGGTCTTGCTGAAACTGGGAAAAATACATGAAATGATGAGAATAATAAATAAAACAGGGAATTACAAGGTGTGGGACCGGTCACGGCTAGGGCATGGTCGGCCGGTTGATAAGCACGGTCCCACACGCTTTCTCAGTTTTATGTAATTTTATGTATTTTCTCTGATTTGAGGGAAATTCCATGAAACTGAAGAGTTTTGATGAAATTAGGGAACTTCCATAAGATGAGAGGTAAAATAAAATAAGGAATGGGAGCGTGGGACCGGAAAAGGCCAAGGCATGGCCGGCCGGCCATGGGCGCGGATCCCACCACTCTTCCGAATTTTACTAAGTTTTGATGATTTTAGATAATTTTCATAAAATCAAAGGAATTTGTTGAAAACCAAGATATTTTGTTGAAATCAGGGAGTTTTCATAAAATCAGGGAAAAAAATACCAAATAATAATAAAATAATGGGCATGTGGGACCGGCTAGGGCATGGCCGGCCGGCTAGAGCCCGGTCCCACAAGTTTTTCCTAATTTTTTAATATTTTCTATGATTTTAGAGAAAATACATGAAATCATGTAATTTTAGGGAAAATTCATGAATTGAAGGAGTTTTCATAATTTAAGGGAAATAAAAAATTAATGGGGACGTGAGGTCTGGGACCGGCCACGACCAAGGCATGACCGGCCGGCGGTCCCATGACACATTTCCCTAATTTTTTTTTTATTATTTGATAAAATCATGTGATTTAGATAAAAATACATGAAATTAGGTAATTTTCATGATTTTAGAAAAAATTCATAAAATCAAGGAATTTTCATAATTTGAGAGAAATAATAAAATAATGGGGACGTAGGTGTGGGACTGGCCACGACCAAGGCATGACCAGCCAGCGGTCCCATGACACCTTTCCCTAATTTTATTATTTTTGATGAAATCATGTGATTTAGATAATTTCTTTGAAAAAAAATATGAGATTTGCTCGAACGAGAGAATTTTCGTGGGATCAGGGAAAAATAGTAAAATATGATAAAACACAAAATTGGGCGCGGGACTAGTCACGGCATGACTGGCCGGCCAGTGAGCCCATTCCCATGGCGCTTTTGCTAATATTTCATTACTATTATTTTTCCTTCCTATTTTGCATAGGTTCCTCGTTCATTCATATTTTTTGAAATGCTCGTCCGTGCATTCAAAATGCTGGTATGTACATTATTTGCTAATTACACTTGCACCATTTTTGTCAGGGCTTATTCGATGCTCAGATGCCTGCTTTCGTTGAATATTTATCACTAACCCGTGGAATTCTGTTGGGAAGAACCATGAATTGAAGTGACGAAATATAACAGAGAATTGCATAATATTGCTGGATATTCAGGCGATTAATTGATGATTCGTAGAATATTGCTAGACATTCAGACGATGTCTCGTAGAATATTGCTGGATATTCAGACGATTTAAGATAATTAATTGATGGATTTATACTATAAGGGCTTCCTGTCTAGGAGCATTAATCATCTGAGGGTTGAGCAATATGAACTTGCTGTAGTATCATATTCCTCTTGTATAGTCAAGGAAAACATGGTTGCATCCCGAAGACGTTATCGCTCTATACTAGCAGGCATGCTGTCTAGGAGCCATCCAATCTTTCGATTCTATACAGTATGAGATGTGTCGTGGTCTCAGTTGGGAGACTGCACATCTACATCTTCTCTGAGAGACTTTATCCATCATAGGTTTATGTCATGAGCTTTCATGCTTAGAGACATGAGTCTCAATACTCATCTGATAGCGGATCCGGAGTATATCCATTCATGAGATGTGCCGTTCTCATGTCTACACATCTACAAGTACTTTCCCGATTATAGATTCATGGCATGAGATTTCATGCTTTAATAAGAGACACGGGCCTCAATACTCATACGGTTGCCGAATCTGGAGTATAATTTTATCCTTTGTGGAAAATCCACTATCTACATTAAGTCCCATGCTTAGTAAGGAACAGTCATGTTCCTTAGTCAGAATTGAATGGTGATTTTCCAGGTATAAATAAAGATAAGTAATTGCACTTAGTTATAAGATAAGATATTACCGAATTTCGACTGAATGAGCAAACCATGGTTTGAGCGCAAAACCATTGGCATAATAGAGCATCGTCCAGTGAATATAAATTGGTGTAGAACCACTGATTCGATGGTGGAACCCTGGTTGGTTTAGGATTCATCCTTATGGAAATAAAATTAGGTATAAAAGGAATTAATCCTTTTTTTTTTTTTAAATTTCTCACGTCCACCACCACCTTCATCTTCTTCACTTCACGTCCGAACACCAGGAAGAGTAGAAGATTTTTCGTCGTACATCCAATCGTCCCATATTGCCTATTTCATGAGTTGCTCATGCTTTCATCATATTGAAATTTTATACATGTGTATATGTTAATGTGAGTTTTGTAGAAAAACCCTTACTTTATTAAACGTATGTTCGTTCAATCGTTAGTTTTGAAAACTAATAATAATCCCTGATTTAGGAGAGATTTTTCTTTGAAAATAGACTTGTTTCCAGTGATAATTTTTTTTATGAGCTTTCATGGGAAACAAAATCTTACGTTAAGAGGTGTGAGCTTTCACAAAACCGAAATAAACCTCATTTTAGAAAATAACGCTCATACGGGGGAAAATAGATTTTCTTCATATGCATAAACTTATGTTCAGTGATAAAATTTCATGTATGAGCTTTCATGAGAATTAATATTATATCACAAGAGGTGTGAGCTTTCACAAAACTAGCATAAACCTTCGTTTTTAAAAGAAAAATGCTAATACGAAGGAAATAGATTTTTTTTTTAAAATATATATGTAGCCGTGACATATAACGTGGGATATGATGACATATGTTATTCACATGGATTTGTTCTTATTAGATAAATTTTGAAAATTTATGTGAACAAGTAGCACTAATTATAAAAAATCAAGACGCAGGTTTTGAGTAACCTTCGAAACTAGACAATTTATTTATGATGAAATAATGTCTTGTTGTAAATTTCATAGGTCAGTTGTGTGAATGTTCACATTATGAAAATTATGTCTATGATTTTATGAGAAAATCATTTTTTATAAATTAATGAAGTCTTGTTCATTACTGCAGGTTTCAAGGAACGAACTAATTTTGTGTGTTAACTCTTGCAACACAATCACTATTGTCAGTGAAATTGAAAAAGGTAGGATTCAAGAATTACCATTTTGTCGATGAATTTATCTGCATGTTGATAATTCCGTGTTCCTGGTTTCATAAAATGCCGACTTCCAACAGTAGTTCTTCTGACGAAGCCCCCAAATCTTCTGTAGCTAAATCGAGAGCCAAGGCAATTCTCAATAAAGGAGCAAAGCCTAACATCACCTTGAATGAACGAAGGGTCACCTTTGCTGAACTCAGGAAAAGGAAAGATGAAGATGATGCAAAAGAAGCTCGTCAACATGAAAAGGATCGAATCCGGCGCATAATATAAAGAATTGAGGAGAAACGTCAATTCTTGGATGGGAGGCCTGCTGACTCTGATGATGATGATTCTAAAGAAGACATATGGGAGGTACCACAATATAATATTTGGCCTGATCGATGCGAAAGAGAGTATCGGAAGTCCATGAAGCAAATTGAAGCTGAATCGGAAGAAAATTCAGATTCAGATGATGATTTTTATGCTCATCCTGCCGTCATCAATAATTCTGACAGCGACTCTGAAGAAGAACATTCTGAGAAGGATAGCAATGAAGACTCCGAGAAGGACAGTGATGATGAATCTGACGAGTAGCTTTGCTTTTGATTTTCTTTTCTCTTTTAGTATTTGAATACTTTCAATTTTCGTAGTAGATGTCTTCATTCAAACAATCTTATTGAAGTAATTAGGTTTTCCATCTGAATGAGAGATTTTATTAATGTGAGTTCTTCTTGATTGAATTAAGCAAATATCCAATGCCGAACCCATTGCAATTTCCTTTAACTCTTGTGGTTCTTCATTTCACGAAAATACCCAATCATAATCGTATAGCACATGAGGCCGTGTGCCTTGATGATCATGACTGACTTCGGTCAGTCCCCAGTTTGACTTCGTTCAAGACTCAGGGTTTCAAGTTTCAACAAAACTCGCAAATGAATCGGAGATAAGTGTCTGACGTGTCTTGTATATATCTTCAAGATTTAGGTTTTGCCACTTGCGCAATTACTTCTTCCATACTTAAGTTAGTTTTATCACAGAAGAAATTTCAATCGCCATATCTCTCACACCATGTCTAGTGATAATACTTCTTCTCAAAACAGACTTCAGTCGAAGCATGGAGTAGAAACGCCCATCTCGGTAAGTCATACATCTTTTCTGCCTCTGTTTGATCGAAGTTATTGACCGTAAGGAATTGATTTGCTGCAGGATAACCAGAAAAATTCTTCCTCTCACAACCCAAGACCTAGGCAGGATGTTAGAACCCATGCCCGGTACATGTAGGCTTATGTTGAGGCTGGATCATCTGTAAGCGACTCCATAACTTCTTGAAATTTCGTTATGCTCAATTTGGAAAAATTAAATATTTCCCCGTCTCATCGCAGGCGGATGTTCGTGTCGTTGTTGACGCCAGAAGGAGAAGGAGCGGAAATTCCATGACCATGGTTGAGGTTGAAGATAGTAGCAATCATGCATATGAAGACTCTGCAGAATCCGTGGAGACGGAAGCTAGTGTTCATGCTCGTGAGTACCCGACGGCTGGACTCTAGTTTGAATCTCCCTTGATTCAAACTTTCCCAGACAATGAAGTAGTCGGTGGATTCGTCATTCCTAAGTGTCATGCACCTCTGTATACTAAGATCTGAAAAAATTATGGGAACATTGTTATTACAGAAGTGTGGAAAGGTTTTCCACCAACCCTCTTGACCACAGTTGCAGGGTTGTTGCCAATCATCGAAGAGATGAACCAAATGCACTTGCGGGATGTCAAGAATCAGGAACTACATAGGTGGGATGAAATGATTTCCAACTGTGAGATATTGCGATTCAATGTAGGCTAGCTCCGTCTTCGACTTGAGATAATCAAGATTCATAAGGCGGCAGAGGCTGCTGACGTAATTTCCATGACTACTGCTTTATTAGAGGATGAGAGGATTCTAGCTTTGGAGTCGGCAAGGGTTGAGAAAGCTGTTTAGGATTTGAGAGCAAAGACTAGGATTTTTCAGAAAAAACTTGACAGAGTTTCTTAATAGGGATTATCCATTGCTGGATGGTTTGCTCGAAGTAATCAGGAGAATTGAGATATAGGTTTCTGATGAGGTAGAATAGTCTAGAAATTTGTTCAATTGATGAATGTTTGGTGAACAAATGAATGTTTGGTGAACAAACGAGCATCTGCATGCTCTTTGAAGAAAATAAATTACATTTGAGATGTATTTGAATGAAAGATTAATTGTCTGATGTTGATCAAGCATAATAGGCTTTGAGCCATTTACCGTTGATAATATTTCCTTCCCTTCCTCCATTGATTGTTAAAATTTTGTAGTATCCGCTAGACACTACTTTGGTGATAACATATGGTCATTCCCATTTTGGAGAGAATTTGGGAGCGGACATATCTTGTTGAATGTGCTTTGCCATCTTCAATACTAAATCTCCTACTTGGAAAATTCGAGGTTTTACCATTTTGTTATAAGCTATGGATATCCTCTGTTTGTAGGCCTCTACATATTTTTTAACTTTTTTTCTCCTTGATTCGATCATGTCTAGTTCAGCAACTCTCGACTTGGACACTTCAGCTTCATTCCATTGTATTCCGCTAGCTGCTGCAATTCTTTGTGAAAGAACTTTTATCTCAGCTGGGAGTATAGCATCCACCCCATAGATGAGCGAATATGGTGACGTTCTGACTGAGCTCCTTGGTGCAGTTCTGTAATCCCACAGGGCCATGGGAAGTTTCTCATGCCACTGTAACGATCCTCAAGCTCGTCAACGCTATTAGACTAGTCAAGAGATGTATTAGCCGATAATAACTCGATTAGTTTAACATGAACTATAATTAATAGAAATTAATCTAACAACTCTCTAGATACAAAACTAGTACCGTTGAATATGTCTCGGAAAGTTACGTGGAATGGACTACTCAAAAGTGTTGTTCGGATATCGGACGAAGAATATATCATCAGACTTACTTGAAGGGAAAATAGTATTTTTGCCATTGGACAGATTGGGGCGTCCCTTATCCAGCTGAGTGGGTGTTTAGAAAATCCCTTGGTCTTATCGGGACTAATTCGAGAAGATATACTCGAACCTCTTTTCTTCTATTCTTTCTTATTATTCTTCTTCTTTATTCTCGTTTCTCTTTCTTCTCCTATTTTCTTCTCCTATGCGAATTCGAGAGATCAAATAAGAGATTTTTGAACAGTGAAAGGTAGAAGAGATCATGGTTTAGCTGTTAGTGGTGTTTTTGTTGTCCGTTGATGATCCAGACTCGAAGGAGAAAGTGAAATGGAAGTTAGGGTTTCTGAGGTTGAAGTTATGGAGGAATTGATTAATTGAAAGAGGATTTGAGTAGTTGGTGATGAAGAACAGAAGGGTTTGATGTTTAATTGAAGTATGGAATTGATTCAGTGATGAATTGGAGAATTAGGGTTTCATGTTCTTCCCCAATAAGAAATTAGGATTTCTGAATTTGGTTCGTGAATTCGATTTGAGTAATGATTAAGAAGAATTAAAGGATGGGTTTGTTAGATTTGGAGATTGTGATTGATATTTTTAAGTTTGAATTAGAGAAAGGAAGATTTGGGTATTTAGTTAGGGTTTGAAGATTTGAATCAGATGTTGGTTTAGGTGTTGAATCAGATTGGGAAGAACAGAAAAAGGTAATTAGGGTTGTAAGAGAAGTCACAGATGATGAAATTTAGGATTTAAACGATTTATTGGAGGTGGGTTTAACCTGAATTGAAGTATGAGGTCGAAGAATAATACGAATTGATGGGTAAGTCTCTAATTGTCTCAATTTTCGTATTTTGATTTGAATGTTTATAATAATTGAGATTCTGTGAATATATCTGAGTTTAAGATGAGCTATGAGATGTTGATGAAGGTGCAAATCAAACTTAGGTAACTATAGAAAGGAACAGATGGATATAGATTTTATGTTACATTGGAGGAGATGTGTATTGGTGGTGATTGTAGTGAAGAAGGTTAACTGAAATTGGGGTGAATAAGTTTACTTGAGATGACAATGTTGAGGTTGTTAGAGTTGCAGTAAGGTGAAATATTTAGCATATGGAGGATTTATTTCAGGTGATAGTTTATGAGTGACAGGGCTTTAGGAATGGAGTTGTTGTTGATCTGAGTTGCAGATGTGTTAATTGAGCTTTGCTCAGCTGGTAATGGTTGTAAGCTTTAGGTGTGACTGCTGGGTATGTGGTGGAGATATGGTTCTGGTATAGGGTTGTGTTTTTTATTAGTGTTGATGGTTGGAGATATTGCTGGTGCTGAGATGGAGTTGCATGTGATGTTGGTTTGGTAAGTACATGGTCATGGAGTGGCTAAGGGAGTTGAATTGAAAATTTATGGGGTTAATGTGAATTTCAGGGTATGAGATTGGTGTCAATACTGTGAGAGTGTAGTTGAGAATAAGGAAGAGATCATGGTGGTGAATGAGATAAGCTGATGTTGATATTGTCGGAGTTTTTAGTTATGATATTGTATCTAAGCCGTAGAGTTTGGTTCTGAAAGTGTTATTTGATAAAATTGATTGTATTGAATAGAGTCTAGTTGAAGTAGTCTACAAATTGGATGCAACTGATGGACGTGCTTGTAGAAAGATTTTGGCTTAGTACTGCAATTGTAGGTAAAGCTTAAATTACAGTTGTATATTGAATTATAGAATTCTGTTTAAGTGAAGAATCTATGTAATGTTGTAATGAATAACATCAGGTTGGGTATGCTCTGGTAGCTGCAATAGAATTAGGTTGTTAGTCATCCCAGTCAGTTTAGTCTGACTCTTTTTGTTTAGCTGACTCGGTTAATCTGACTGAGTCGAATCGGTATTAATTCACCGAGTTCCTATCTTGACCTGAGTTGACTTAGTGTCCGATTTAGACTTTAGACCATTGACCCTGGACTTTGACCTGACCTGATTCTGTTGACCTTTTGACTGACGTTGACTGTTACTTGACCTTTGACCGTTAGAGACTGATAATGACTCAGATGGGCTGGACCTTAATTTAACGGGATGGTTTGGTGGTTTTGGGCTTAGAACCATTAGTTAGATTTGTATGATTCTTGTATAAGCCTTTTGGCTAGATTCTTAGAATTCTTGTGTGATTAACAGTTAGTCTGTATTAACAACGGTCGATTCAAAGGATGAACCAGTGGATCGTGGATCTCGAGGTAGGCGCGGCTTATCATCAAAAGAGGTGGGAATGCATTTGACTCTGTTGTAATCATTGTTGTTTCTTTTACGAAAGTCTTTGTTTAATAAATTCATGCATTGTCCAGTTGTGCATTCCATGCTTTATTTAAATTGCATTACGATTATTTTGTTTATTTTGTTAATCTTTCCATGGTTTGGAAAGGACGTGTAATGTTTTGTTGTCGTCGTGAATGGTCATGGGAAATAAGAATTTCCACCTGTGGTATATAGGATACGCTCCTTCACTTTTATACCTAGAGTTTTTATGTGATATATTGGTCGACAATTGCGAGTCGGATTGTCGATATCCATAGGTATAGGTGTGGATTTGCGAGTTCGGAATTGCACAACCATATTAGTACATTGTTTGAAGAAGGAGTATGTCCATATACATGCATATTTATTTCAGTGACTTTGTCACTGTTTAATGTTTCGGAAAACATTATTGTTTTCCAACTCTTGCCATGATTACTTAGAAGTTAAATGTTAATTATTCCCACTTTCAGTTTCAGTGACAAATCAGAGTTACGCAACGAAAGCTCCGAGAAGTTAACTTCGTTAGTTGATTATATTCTGATATGTTTATTATGTTGTATATTGTATTTGTAAATCAAATGACTATTTTATATGTATCATTGGAGAGGAGTTCTTGTATATATATATATATATATATATATATTTCTGAGCGGGGTTAGCTTTGGGTTAAGTTCTGTATCGCATTTCTTAATTGAATGCTTAAGTGCATGTTTTAGATTTTAGTGCCTCTTTATTTAGTTAATTTCTTGGATTAGTCAGCTGCTAGCTTAGGGGGAGCTACAACCACGATCTTGGATTGTCATGAATCGTTCGACTTATAATCCGGATCAAAGTTTTGTTTGTGCTCTCCGCTTGTTTGTTCCCTTGGGGGTAATATGGCGTGGAGAAGATTTGTTTGATCCCATATTCTTTGAGCAATTTCTCAACGTCCTTGTCGGCGAAAGGAGTTCCGTTATCTGTGATGATATGCTCAGGGACGCCGAACCTACATATGATGTGTTCTTTGATGAAGGCTACAACAGTCACCCCTGTAGTACCTCTGAGTGGGATTGCTTCGACCCACTTGGTGAAATACTAGGTAGCCGTAATGATGTATTCATGATGCTTTGAAAATGCCGGATTGATATTTTCGATGATATCAAGTCCCCAAATGTAGAATGTCCATGGACTATTCACATAATGTAATGGAAGACAGGGGGTATGAATAAGGTTACCGTGGACCTGGCATCGGTGACACTTCTGAACATAGGCGGCTGCATCGTCCTCCATAGTTGGACAATAATATTTCTCATGAATCTGGAGAAATAATTTCTTTTTCCCTTGATGTTCTCCTTCATGTGTTTCCTTCAGGACCATCATCACTTCATCTCCATCTAGACATCTCAACAAGTATCCTCTGAAACTCTTGCGGTATAAGATTCCATCAAGAAAGACAAACCTCTTAGCTCTTTGTATGAGCTAGATTTCATCTTTCTTTTCCGGTGGCGACTTGTTGTCTCGAAGGTATTCGATGTAAGGTTGTCTCCAGTCCCCGATATGATAAAGTGTCAGGACCTCCAAATGGTGAGGCGGCGTCTGACAATTAGGACAAGCTCCCTATAGAGCCCTTGACTGTGTTTCCATGGATGGCCAGTAATACTCAAGTCTTTGAAGCCTTCTGTAAAGTTTTATTACTAGAGTCTGTCCATATACTTCTTGATGCACACTTTTGAGTTTTTCTCTCGCTTCTTCGTCTCCAAGGCATCGTGATAGAGAAGCATCGGGGTTGCGATGGTACAACGCCCAATGGAGTAGAAAAAAGTTCTTCAATTCTTTGAGGCTGATCGTTCCTTTTGTAATGGAGTTGCTTAGATCACAGATAATAGGTGCTCTCAAGTTATTTGTTGGAGTATATTCAGTTTGATTGAGCCATGTAGATGATACATCTCGTCTCTGCACTATAATAGCTTTCTCTGACCCTTCGAATTGCAGCTTGGAGGCAAGGGTTGCTAAGAAATCAGCATGCCTATTATTGGTCCAGCCTGTGTGGGTGATGGTCGCATCGGCAAAATGAGTCAGAAGTCGTTGTGCTTCAGCCCTAAATGGAGAAAGTGTTATCTCCTTGAGAGAATATATCCCATTCATTTGATTGACCAATAGCTTTGAATCTTCTCTGATCTCCAGATGCATTGCTCCTGCTTGTTTATCTAAGGATAATCCTAGCAAGAAGGCTTCATATTCTGCTGAATTATTTGTACATTGGAAATCCAGCTTGAATGAATGTGAGAATACTTCTCCTGATGGCGAGACCAGGACTATGCCTGCTCCTCCATTATCATTGCTAGGAGTGGCGGATCCATCAAAGTATAGCAACCATGTTTCCTCTCCGATGACTTAAATGTCTGGAAGCTCTCCTGGTACGTCATCTTGCAATGTTGTAGAATCCTCTCCCGGGAAGGCAGTCAGTAAATCTGCCATTGCTTAACCCTTGATTTCTTTTGGGGAGACACATACTATGTCGAATTCTGACATCTGCAACAGCCACTTTGCAGGTCTTCCCATCAGAGCGGGATTTGAGAGTAAAACAATTATGGGATCAACTTTGGATACAATCCCAACCCTGTTGGATAGTAAATAATGCCTGAATCTCTGCATTGCATGAGCTAACACCAGACATGTTCTTTCAGCTCTCGGGTATCTGAGTTGAGCATCCTTCAGAGTTCGGATGTTATAATAGATTGGATGTTCGATGCCTTCTTCGTCTTCTTGAGCTAGCAATGCTCCGATAGCGACATCACTTGAAGATGTGTATAGTATCAATGGGCATCCCTGCACCGAAGACCTCATGACTGCAGGTTATAAAAGTATCTATTGTATCTTCTGGAATGCTTCATGTTTAACGTTCGTCCAGGTGAAACTTTATCCCTTCTTCACAGAGGAGTGGACGAAGCAATAAGTTGAGCCAATCCTGGTATGAAGCATATGATGTAATTCACCTTACCCATGAAGCTCTGCAGTTCCTTCACAGTACTTGGAGGAGGCATGGTAGAGATAGATTTTGCTTTGTCTGGATCGACTTTGATCCCTTCGGCCATTACCGAGAATCCCGGAAACTTTCTAGAAGAAACACCAATAGCGCATTTTAGAGGATTCATCTTCAATTTGTATTCTCTGCATCTTTTGAAGACTTGTCTCAGAACTTCCAGATGGGGTGCTCGAGCTTTCGATTTCACCACAATATCGTCAAAATAGTCTTCTTCCTGTTTGTGCATCATGTCATGAAATATTGCCGTCATGGATCGTTGGTAGGTGGCGCCTGCATTCTTCAATCCAAAGGGCATCACAGTGTAATTAAAATTCCCAATGGGAGTACGAAAACCGGTCTTGGAAGCATCATGTTTGAACATCTTGATTTGGTTGTAACCACTGTAGATATCCATGAATGAGAACATATCGTGGCCATTAGTCGCATCAACGAGCATATCAATGTTGGGTAAAGTAAAGTCATCCTTTGGACAACATTTATTCAAGTATCTGAAATATACACAACACCTGATTTGACCATTTTTCTTCTTAACTGGGACAATATTAGCTAGCCATGTTGGATGTTGAATAGGCTTGATAAATCCTGCTACCAGTAATTTTTGAATTTCATCTTTGATTTGTTCCTCGACTTCATGCCTGAACTGCCTAGGCGGTTGTTTGACAGCTTTGGAGTCGGGGATGATGTGTAGACGGTGAGTGACCAGCTTGTCATCCAGACCAGGAATTTCTTCATACGTCCATGCGAATATATCTCGACACTCCTTAAGTAATTTTACCAGGCATTCACGTTCTTCCGGTGATAGCGCAGATGTGATCAAGATTGGTCTTAGGTCTTCCTTTGTGTCGATGTTAACTGTTTCAAGATCATCAGTAGTAGAATTCGTTCCATCTTGCAACTGTTGTGCAGCTTCCTGAACTTCCTCCTCATGTAATTGTTCGTTGTGACACAATTCATCAGTGCGGGGAGATTCTTGATCAATCTCCCTGTTAATTGCTAATCTTTGCATCGCCGGTAAATGACCCTTCCTTCTGCATCATGAGCGGTCATAAAATTGGATCATGGGATCGTGATTTTATCTTTTTGGCATTTGAATGGCGTAGCAGGTGACTTGACCGGTCCTGCCTCTGAAGGTGGTGATGACGCGTCAGCAGCAGATACTTCAATCGTCTTCCAACTTAGAAGTGGAGTAGTGTAGATTTTCTTAGGAGGATCAGGGACGCTTTTCTGGGATTCAATGAACTCAGCATCATAGTACAGAGCGTAAGGAGATGATGAAGCAGCTATGCGAATGATTTTTTTGTTGAGTAAGGCCTTCATGCATTGGTGGTAGGTTGAGGGAACCACCTTGTTGTCATGGAGCCATGGTCGTCCAAGTATCATGTGATAGTCAGGTTCTTGCTCGATCACATGAAATTTCACTTTCGACTGAATTGGGCCCACCCTCAAATCTATGTATGCATATCCATATGTATGACTTTGGATTCCTTCAAATCATGTCATTAAAATGGGATGGCGAATGATTTTACCTCGTGGGAATCTGGCCATCCTAAGAGTCTTCACAGTGACAATGTTCGTGGAAGCACCGATGTCGACGAGAGTTCTTCTAAATTCGGTGTCTTTGATGAAACCAGTCACGTATAGCGCCCGATTGTGTCCTTCGTCTACCATGCGATCTTCTTCTCCAAAAGTGATGTTGTCGATCGAATGTGCAGACACCAAAGATACTTCTTCAACTACTAGGGTTGGTGAAGTTATTTGCATGTCATATGATATCCATATGAGTGCAGCAAACGTGTTTGTGCGCTAATCTTTTGAGAAGTGTAGGAGTTCACATAAATTTTTAATCAAATGTGCAACTTATTGTTCTACTGGCTTCTCATATATGGTGAAACTGTTGGTCTGGGGAGGATCATCATTCGACGGATTTGGAGGTTTCGCCATCTCTGCTCCTAAAATCCTCGTCACGTGTACCAGACAAGTGAACAGGTTATCGATCGCCCTCATTAGCCAGTTCACGTTCCTTGACAAGTCTTCTTGTCTCCGTGCCAATTCATCCAAGCTTGGGGTTTCTCCATTGATTGGTTCAACGGAGATAAATGGAGTTGTAAAATATGATAATTCATTGTAACCGGAATTGTTCGAAGGAGTGTGAGGGACATTACCGTTCGAGCGATTCTGGTTGGGATCTGGAGCGGTTGAGTTATTCCTAAGACCGACCATCCTTGTGAAACCGAGAGATTAACCTCCCACTGTGGTCACCAATCTGTAGATGGGGAAAAACAATTTGCTGGTTTTTACAGGATTGAAGAGTCGACCGTGTGGAGACTCCTTAAACCGAGCGAAATGTTGAACATTATATAGATACACTGTAAGAAGGGAGTGTTTTAAGTTCGAGAGATCAATCTGTAAGACTCCGTCCTAAACCAAGAACAATGGTCGTTCCATAGTCAATTCGGTCACAAGAGAGGATGGGTTGATCTGTAGGAGGGAAACTGAGAAATGTGTGAGATCAATGGTGATCTGAGATTGTAGGTGTGTTGTGAATTCAGCGTGAAAATTCTTTGAATTATTGAGTTTTGCCTGATTGAGAGTGATTTATGTGAGTTCATGTAGACGAAAGATTGTTTGTATGAACTTTGATAAGAAATTGCTCGTTTAGGCGATTGTTGTTCGAATGTTCGAAAACTCTTGTCCTTTCAATCAGGATTCAGAGAAATTTTATAATGCCGGATTTGAAAACACCATGATCCCATGAAGTGTGATAGTTTGCTGGAATCAGAGAGTGGGGAAGTGGGAAATCGTCTTAAACCAATTACTCATCGTGCGAAGACTTGGTTAATTTTCCACCCACTACTTTGCTGACTCTTCCAACTGACTGCACGACTTGCTCACATTCTCATCGTGGGTGAACACACGTGCTATAGACCGCCAAACCAAAACCCTAGTTAATATCCCCCCATATGACACGATTGAAATCTCATGATTGTGGAGTCAATTGCTGACTTTATGGGACGATGAGTCCATGTAGTGCTGAGTTAAACATGTTTTGCAAATATTCTGAAACTCATGAATTTAATGCGTCTGCTGAGACGAGATATCATTATAACCTAAAATGAGCAAACTGTGTTGCTGAAATGCTGAACATTGATAGTTGAACCAATATTCTATGATCTTAGCAAATATTGTTAGTCTGGGCGAATATTGCTAATTTAAATAAACATTGCCGGTTTGAGCAAATATTGCTGGTTTGAGCAAATATTGCTCGTTTGATGAATTTATTGGTAGCAGGACCGAATAAAATATTAATTTAATTTAGTGACTGCTGGGTCGAGCAAAGTAAATAAAAATGTTAATCATAGAATCAACATAAAATTATCAGAGTGTTTGAATCTGCCCATAATCAAATTTCTGCAGAGCTCTGGATTCAAACCCTAATTTTACCGAAATGATAATTTATTGCAAATCAATATAGAGTGACACGGGGACCGCCTACATGGGATGACGGGTTCACTATATATCGCCCAAATGCTTGAATGAGCAAAAATATCAAAGCATGTTGAGGACCAGTTGGTGAAATAATGATTAAATGATGGTTTAATCATTTACCGAAATAATGCTCGTGTGAGCAACAAATAATAAAACCTGGTATTATGGAAATATAGAGGACCGACCAAGAGGTCATGATACCGGCTCTTGATGGTCATGGGACCAATAGATGGTCATTTGAGCAAACTTCCAATTGTTTGGAAAGAGTTTGAACCTAATATGAGCAATTGAGCAAATTAGGTTAAAATCATTAAAACATGTGGGACCAGCTATTTGCAAGCCTCGGGGTCACCCTTGGTCGGTCAAGGGGATGTTCCCGTGTCACCATAATGTCCGTGTTTCAGTCCTGTGAATTTTGATATTTTCTAGTGCACGTTTGAGCAACATTTGGAGAAAATATGCAAAATCCATGGTCTTGCTGAAACTGGGAAAAATACATGAAATGATGAGAATAATAAATATAACATGGAATTACAAGGTGTGGGACCGGTCACGGCTAGGGCATGGCCGGCCGGTTGACAAGCATGGTCCCACATGCTTTCTTAGTTTTATGTAATTTTATGTATTTTCTCTGATTTGATGGAAATTCCATGAAACTGAAGAGTTTTGATGAAATTAGGGAACTTCCATAAGATGAGAGATAAAATAAAATAAGGAATGGGAGTGTGGGACCGACAAAGGCCAAGGCATGGCCGGCCGGCCATGGGCGCGGATCCCACCACTCTTCCCAATTTTACTAAGTTTTGATGATTTTAGATAATTTTCATAAAATCAAACGGATTTGTTGAAAACCAAGATATTTTGTTGAAATCATGGAGTTTTCATGAAATCAGGAAACAAAATACAAAATAATAATAAAATAATGGGCGTGTGGGACCGGCTAGGGCATGGCCGGCCGGCTAGAGCCCGGTCCCACAAGTTTTTCCTAATTTTTTAATATTTTCTATGATTTTAGAGAAAATACATGAAATTAGGTAATTTTAGGGAAAATTCATGAAATCAAGGAATTTTCATAATTTAAGGGAAATAACAAAATAATGGGGACGTGAGGTGTGGGACTGGCCACGGCCAAGGCATGACCGGCCGGCGGTCCCATGACACCTTTCCCTAATTTTATTATTTTTTGATAAAATCATGTGATTTAGATAAAAATACATGAAAGTAGGTAATTTTCATGATTTTAGAGAAAATTCATAAAATCATGGAATTTTCATAATTTGGGAGAAATAATAAAATAATGGGGACGTGAGGTGTGGGACCGGCCACGACCAAGGCATGACCGGCTGGCCGGCGGTCCCATGACACATTTCCCTAATTTTATTATTTTTGATGAAATCATGTGATTTAGATAATTTCTTTGAAAAAAATATGAGATTTGCTCGAACGAGAGAATTTTCGTGGGATCAGGAAAAAATAGTAAAATATGATAAAACACAAAATTGGGCGCGGGACTGGTCACGGCATGACTGGCCGGCCAGTGAGCCCAGTCTCATGGCGCTTTTGCTAATATTTCATTACTATTATTTTTCCTTCCTATTTTGCATAGGTTCCTCGTTCATTCATATTTTTTTAAATGCTCGTTCGTGCATTCAAAATGCTGGTCTGTGCATTATTTGCTAATTACACTTGCACCATTTTTGTCAGGGCTTATTCGATGCTCAGATGCCAGCTTTCATTGAATATTTATCACTAACCCGTGGAATTCTGCTGGGAAGAACCATGAATTGAAGTGACGAAATATAACAGAGAATCGCAGAATATTGCTGGATATTCAGGCGATTAATTGATGATTCGTAGAATATTGCTGGATATTCAGACGATGGCTCGTAGAATATTGCCGGATATTCAGATGATTTAAGATAATTAATTGATGGTTCTATACTAGAAGGGTTTCCTGTCTAGGAGCATTAATCATCTGAGGGTTGAGCAATATGAACTTGCTGGAGTGTCATATTCATCTTGTATAGTCAGGGAAAACCTGGTTGCATCCCGAAGACGTTGTCGCTCTATACTACCAGGCATGCTGTCTAGGAGCCGTCCAATCTTTCGATTCTGTACAGTATGAGATGTGTCGTGGTCTCAGCTGGGAGACTGCACATCTACATCTTCTCTGAGAGACTTTCCCCATCATAGATTTATGGCATGAGCTTTCATGCTTAGAGACATGAGTCTCAATACTCATCCGATTGCGGATCTAGAGTAATTACTGAAATTGCTCAGTATTCATGAGATGTGCCGTGGTCTCAGCTGAGAGACTACACATGTACATGTACTCTGAGAGACAGCCTTCCCAGTCAGAGATTCATGGCATGAGCTTTCATGCTTTAATAAGAGACATGGGCCTCAATACTCATCCGATTGCCGAATCTGGAGTATAGTTTTACAATTTTATCCTTTGTCGAAAATCCACCGTCTACAAACACAGACACCAAAATTTTGCTAACGAGGAAACTGCAAATACAGAAAAACCCCGGGACCTAGTCCAAATTAAACATACATTGTATTAAGCCGCTACAGACACTAGCCTACTCCAAGCTAACTTCGGTCTGGACTGTAGTTGAACCAATCAATCTCACACTGATCCAAGGTACAGTCATGCACCTAAGTCTCTGATCCCATCAAGATGCTACGTACTTGATTCCCTTAGCTGATCTCACCCACAACTAAGAGTTTCTACCAAAGTTGAAGACTTTAATAAACCAATCTGTATCACACAGAAAAGTTTACAGTAATAGATAAACTCGTCTCCCACGAATATAACTACGAGTTTTGTTATGTCTTTTGATAAAACCAGACTTATATTCCCGAAGAACAACTCGGTATTATCAATCACCTCACAATAATCTTAATCGACACAGCGAAAAAAGATATTTTGGAATCACAAACGATGAGACTAATATGAGTCCAGGACTTGTTTAAATATTCAATCATACTATACGTTTGACGAACAAGATATGAATGCAAAAAACAAGAACTGGTGGTTCCCACTTTCCCTGTTCAAGAAGCATTTTTGATTAACCAAACTATCTCAACATCTTATCATTTTCGTGAAGGAAGAAACGCTTCGAGATCAATATAGATTTGAAGTTTAATTTTAAATATTAGAAAAAATTGATTTAATTGGTGAGTTAATAGGAATTCACAATCGGGTTGCAACAAACATTAGGATTATACGCAAAAACTATAGAAAGTAATCAAGGTTGCATTTAGCTAATTATATTATAATTAGGGGGTTGCATTTAGTAAGGGTTGTAATTAATCCAAGTGAGGGTTGTTTTTAGTCACGACCTTCTTTTTTTTAAACTAGTTAGTTGACATTGGAATTTTATATTGTATTAGAAGATGAACTTGTCGTTCATAGACAAGACTGATTTTTGGTAATACAGTTCGAAGAACTAGTCATTAGTCTATGAACAACTATGTTTCAACTCCGTCGTACAGGTCTAGTCGATTAGTAAGATTTATGGTGGTTCATTCTTGACCGACTACAGAGAGTTGCAGCCGTTTGTATCTGGGAGACTGCAACATCATATTATTGGTTATCTTTAGCCGGTTAGTTATATGTATCATATTGTTGTGTATTTGTCGATTTGCGGAGTTAGTTCAACCACAACATCACTGAAAGATTTCTACATTGTGTATTATTAGTGTGTGAAAGGTTACAAGACTCAACGCATGGATACTCTATTATTGAACATAGAAATCATATTTAGACATATAAAACAAAGACATATATCAAGTGTAACTTGATATATTCAACACTCCCCCTCAAGCTAACACTTGAAAATAAAGCTAACAAGTAAAAGGAAATGCTGCATATGCAGTAGCATGACCAACTGCATGATAATAAAAGTACTAAAAGATATAGAATGTTTCTGCTTGAAATTTGGTAACCGTAAAAGTTACTCTAGTGACCAATCTCGTTATCATGAATCTTCAAATTAGGAATCCATTCTGAGCATTCGTGTCCAAATAACAAGAAAAAATTTATGCAACCTCTTACGTGCTCCCTCACAAGCTATGTAGTAGTATAGTCAGGTTATGTTATCCCTGGTGGAGGTGCTTGGAGAAATTACACGAAAGGTATAAATCTGTATTACAAACAGATGGCAACAAACACTCCCCCTCAAGAAAAGGACTCCACACAATACATTATATTGACATAACTGCATTATATGGTGGGTCAATAACACCAAAGAGTGCATTACACATCTTGCAACTTTAAACACCTTCTGAAAAACAAGATTTGTTTGTGAAACAAGGCTATTTGAGTAAGATGAGCAGAGATCAGAGGGTTCTGATGAAGTAGTTGAAGTTGTAGAAAATAATGGGAAATATGTTAAAGTGTTGTATTGGATGAGGTGTGGAAAAGATATAGTGGTAAATAAGTATGAAAATTTTGAAATTCTCTTCAAATTAAGGTTGAAGTTTTTCTGCGTTGGTTAACAGATACAAGGATTTTTGATGTTCTGTATTGGTTAACAGACATAAGGGTTTAATGTTATGTTTTGGTTAACATACACACGAATTTTGATGTTCTGTATCGGTTAACAGACACAAGAGTTTCAACCATGTTCGTCAACAGACACAAGGAATTTGATGTTCTGTATTGGTTAACAGACACAAAAGTTTTAATGTTTTGTGTTGGTTAACAGATACAAGGATTTTGATGTTCTGGGTTAACAGACACAAGAGTTTTGATGTATAATAAAAGTGTGAAGTGGTGTAAAAGTGTTTTGGTAGCATAATTGAATTGTTTGAAGTGGTGATTATTGCAGTTATGGTTGAGAAGAAATAATAGGAAAGGTAAATGATTATAGGTAAACTTCATCCTGATGCATGTGAAGAAACCAAACACTGAAGCCAAAATCTGAGCATCTACAATTGGGATGTGTATACTAGCAAAGGGATTTTGCAATAGAGACCAGCAACATATGAACAAGCAGTCACTTAAGGAACAAATCGAAATAGATGGTGGTTAGTTGTGATACCCATCCTCTTACAACTTCAACAACAAATCTGACTTCAAATTGTAATAGTAATCTTATTGCTACCAAAATTATAACCACATTTATTCTTGGAACCACTAGATCTAGCATGAGATGAATGTGAATAATAGAAAACAGAAGTTTGTGAATCAAGAATGAAACAAGATTCAATATCTCCAGTCTTGAACCAGTAAAGCAATCTTGATTTAACAATTGGCATTAAAAATTCAAGTTCTCTGGGATGAGAAGAAATCACAAATGAATAACGGAACTCAAGCAATGCGTACCTCACCATAACCGATTCAACAACTTGTTCAATAATTGTACCCAACAATTCAGTAATACTTTTGAAATCACCGAAAGAAAACGAATCAGAACTGCAACCCATGTGGATCGAGAAGAGTCGTTTTCGAAGAGAATAGTATTTTAGTACTTTACTGAAGAAATTTGGATTAAATTCCATCTCCAAAACCAACCAGATCTCCGTTGTAAATTCATTAAATCGTATCACCAATGCAAACAGAAGTGATTTGAAGGATTTAATTGTGAATTTGTGCGGGGAGAAATGATATGTAAGTACTAGATCTGGTTTTCCAGAATTGACAAAAGTAAAAACAATTGAAACAAAGATTGTTGTTGATTGGAGTTGAAATTTGGAAGGAGCTCAAAAAGGTAGAACAAATTTGATTAGAGTCGTAGAAGAGGTCTCTATTGAGCTACAAATTTGAACAAATTCTAAGTGACTTGGATACCTGAATTGAAAATTTCCGAAGTTGGGGTTTGAAGAAAGGATAATGACATTTGTTAGGGAATTAAGGAACAAAAGATTAGATATTAGTAACGGTGGTGGTGGTGATTGTGAGCGGAAGGCCAAAGATCGAAGGAAGAAACAACTCGTTAGAGCAAAAAGGTTTCTTCCCCTGCTGATACCATGAAATATTTCTACATTATGTATTATTAGTGTGTGAAAGGTTACAAGACTCAACGCATGAATACTCTATTTACAGAACATAGACATCCTATTTATTTAGACAGAAAGCAAAGACATATATCAAGTTACACTCATGTTACACTTGAAGTTGGCGGTTATGGAAACTACTTGCACATAAGTTTTGGCCTAATCTTTAGCATTATAAATAGCCTAGAGATTAATAAGGTTGGTGTTGTTCAATTGAGAAAAGAACCACTGATTTATAGAGAGTGCAGGCATTCTCCAAGAGGGTGAATGGCCTGTTTTGGTCCATGTGATGGCCAAGTTTTGTAATCTTCCTTTAGTGACAATAAAATGAGTTTGTTGCAGTATATCTTTGTGTTCTTGTGTTACTTATTTGTGTGAGATTGTCAATTGTAATTGATGCATGGAAAACTCTTATGCTTATGGGGGCATGAAGAGTTAGAGAGAAAGAAGAAAAGACTTTCGTTACGTATTGCCTTAAGAGTGAAGGCAGATACATACTTTGATGCAAGTATGCAAGGCTGAGTACTTGTGGGTGAAGTTGATTCACTGAAACAGAGTATTTCCGGTCATGTCCCATAAAAAGTTTAGGAGATTAAATGGGCATGCGACAGTAGTCTATTATCAGACTCATTATAGATGACCAGTTCTTTAGAAAAATAATCTTTAAACTAAACTATTGATTGAATAATTAATTAGCTTAATTACTAATCTCTAAATTAAACCTTTGTCGCAAAATGGATTTTTAATTGATTTTTGTTAAAGGGAGAGCGAAACAGGATCCGAGGAGTGCAAAAATCGTAGTTGATTCATCAAATAGGACCGATTCAGTAGATTTTTCTAACTCGGACAAATATGTCCCTGCAAAATAATTCAAACGGATGTGTTGTTACCCCATTGATAATCACGATCCTGCACCATTAGAGCAGTTATCTACCACTGTGTGCGACAAAAAAGAATACCCTTGCACATGATATATCCAAGATTAACTCGATTGCTACTTAAAATCTAGAATGAGGACTCTATCCGATGATATGGGTTTGCTTATAATCCCTTAACGAAGAAATTATGAGTGATTTTATAAATTATTAGGGTTTGATTGTGATATGGTTTACTTATAATCGCATAGCGGAGGAATTAAGTTTGATTTAAAAAAAATATATAAAGGATTTGATTATCCAAGGCGTGTTCTGTTGTGTTTACCATGGAGGGATCTAAACCCTCCTCCACTGGTTCCAATGATACCTTATCTCTATTGGAGCGAACCAAGAGAAAACCATTCCATTTGAACAGTTATTGTTCAACTTGCATCTGAAGTCAATGAAATCCCAACATCTCAGGAAAAAAGTACTTCCTACAGTGTTGAGAGTGCATACCGCATAGTGAATCGGTGATAGTGATGGTGATCGATGGGGTGCATTATTTCATTAGTGGTGGATAAATGTGTCCGAATTAAGAAAATATATGGAACTCGTCCTAGTTAACGAGTCAATTACGATTTTTGCACTCCTCGAATCCATTTTTGCTCTCCCTTTAACAAAAATCTTTTTAATTTTGTGAACTAGGGTTGAAATAGGTGTATTATAATAATTAACCGGAGTCTAACCTAGGTTTTCTAACTCGATAGTTTTTGGTTTTGTTTAGTGAATAAGAAGATAAATAAATAATCAAAATAAATTTGACTTTTATAGGGGGTACATAGGGAAAAATAGAATGGAAAAGTAAGTTGATTTCAGTAACTGTGAAGGAGATGAGAAATAGAAAAAATGGGGATGTGATATAAGGAAAACCTTGTAGAAGTTAAAGAAGAGCACGACTGAACGAGTATCGATTTATCTTAGTTTGGGCAATATTTCTTTACCGAGAAACCAGCCAAATGTATCCGCTCTCTCCATCAGTTTTACTATTAGATATTAGTGAGTGAGATTAGGCAGTGATTAATAGTTTGAGATCAATGAGGGAGATTAGGTTGCGATTAAGAGTTTGAGACAAGTTAGAAACCATGGGTTGTTACAGTGGCGGAACTGGAAACTTAACTTAGGAGTGGCTTTGGGCATTTAGGGGTGGCTTAAGCCTATCATTTAGGCTTGTTTTTGTCAGCTCAACTAAATTAGGTAGTGAAAAAAAAGGTTTATTGGGCTTTTAGGGGTGGCTTAAGCCATCCCTAGTCTGGCTTTAGTTCTGCCCCTGGGTTGTTATCGATTTCGAGTTTGCAGGATTTGACAATGAAGATATATAAAGAACCTACAACACTTCCAAAACACAACTCCATACCCCTCCTTCATGACTTCTTCCACCTCCAACAGAGAGGAGCCATCTACATACATCTCCATCCATCCTTCCATCACCCATTCACCTACATATACCATCTGCACCTGCATCCAGTTCACCACCTTTGCATATTCATCCATCTGCATAATCATTGTCACATGCATATCCCCTCAACCAACACCATCATTTTGCGACATAATGACAAAGGGAATACGCTAAAGCACTTTCAATTTTCGGAACATAAACAAACTTAACTTCTTTAAAGTAAATGAAAATTTCTTTTATTTTGACAACTAATGCTATACTCCATGGAATGTCTCTGCTATCACCGCTTTTGTCAAACTAGAAGCATCGCCTTCTATTATAATTTTTTCATTAGTTTTGGTAATTGAACCCCATAATTTATAAAGGTGGATACCATTTCATATAAAACAAAATAATCTTGACTGTTGGATCTATGGATGGGTATCCCCTTTATAAATCGTGCATAAAACCGAATTTGATATTATCTTGATCGACCATCCATTGAATGTTAAAAAGCATGATTTATAAAGGGATATCAATATTAGCGGGGTTGAACCAATTGAGCGATCCGGAGGTCAAGATCTGTTAATATTTATTTCTCTTGTATGAAATGGTTATAAATTAAGGTTAAAAATATCTTTTAATAGAAACTGCCAAGTAAGCTGGAATAGCTCAGTTGGTTAGAGCGTGTGGCTGTTAACCACAAGGTCGGAGGTTCGACCCCTCCTTCTAGCGTTTTTACAACCCTTTTATTAAGTTCAAAATTTCGAATTGTAAAACCCCCTTCCTCTCCGCATATTTTTTTTTGTATACTCCTGGTAGAATATTGTGACCGACTGAGGCTGTGAGAGATGGCGACTGAATCAGACGGAGAAGAAGAAGGAAAGCTTATCGGTGGAAATCAACATCTAGTTGTAGATGATGACCTTCGTGAGATGGCTAAAAAAGCTGCTTGGAGTGTCAGTTCTTGCAAGTCTGGTAATGGTGTTCAATCCATTCGCGACGACAATCTCGATACCTACTGGCAGTAATCTCTCTCTCCCTCGCTCCCTTTATCTCTCCGTCTTATTTCGGGTTAGGGTTTCTTCAAAGTTTCCAAAAAAATTCTTGATTTCTGTGTAATTATTATCCACCCTTGATTTCATTTTGTTGTTGTTGTTACTGTTATAATTCAGATCAGATGGTGCTCAGCCTCACTTAGTTAACATCCAATTCCAGAAAAAAGTAAAATTACAAGTAAGAAATCGGAGAATTTAAGCTTACTTCTCGTTAATATTGTGCTTACTGTACAATACAGTGATGTGATGTGATGTGATGTGATTTTTTTTTTTGTGTGTGTGTGTTTTAGTTAGTTGTCATGTATGTTGATTTCAAGCTTGATGAAAGTTACACACCTAGCAAGGTATCTATTCGGGCCGGGGATGGTTTTCATAATTTGAAGGTTAGTGCTTTAGTATATCAAGTTAAGTTTTCATTTAGTACTTAGATCTCCATGATTCAAGTTGGTTTCTTTACAATGTATGTATGTTTTGATTGTTTGTTTCAGGAGATAAAAACTGTGGAACTCGTGAAGCCCGTAGGTTGGATGTATATACCCTTGTCTGGAACTGAGCCTCGGTAAGTTCCTATTTTGTTTACTTGCATTGCAGATTACATATATTGCAAACATAGTTATATTCAGGCTGTATAGTTGTCTTGTTTGTATTGAAAACTATATAAAAAGCTCAGTTGGAAATGTTACATTAGACCCTTGTTGATTTCATATGTGATTTCAGAAAGTGAGAACTATATTAGACTAGTATGCACACAAGACAGAAATGCTACGGTAGTCCCATGTTGATTTCAGAATGTTAGAACTACATTAAAGTGGTATGCGCGCAAGACAGAAATGTCTTAAGTAATAAACTTAATGACTATTTATTTGTTACTGTATAAGAAGGGATGAATTAGTATATCCATAAATATTTTAGGCGTGCAATTTCTTAGAATAAGCTTCCTAGGCGTTCTTCTTCTTCCAAGTGTTTAGTCCCAAACAAGTTGGGGTAGGCTAGAAAGGAAACACAAGGATTGCCCAAGCGGTTACCCATCTTGGTACCGCTCTCGTCCTTTCTTAAGGAAATGGCTGGTTTTCAACCAAACAAAGGTACACGAGGACTTCCCAAGCGGTCACCCATCTTGGTACTGCTCTCACCCTCTTCTGGTCTATTGCTGGCTCGTCACGCCTATCACGACCCTATTTTCATTGGGAAATGGCTGTGTTTTTTACCGTTGGCAATTTCTTAAAATGAGCTCCCTAGGCTTCCTGGTAAGTAAATGGTAGTTAGTCCTGTAAGATACTTATTCGGGCTTTTATCTCTTTGGTACGACTTTGGGTGGAGAATTCAGTTGACGTTTAAGTAAACCTCCTAAGGATGCATAGTCCAGAACGGATTTGCAGCTTGTGGGACATAAGATTCTTATTCTGCTTGTGCCCTCTTTTGTGGTGTCAATTTGTAATTTCTTCCATGAAATGTGTAGCATGGGTGAGTTAGCTGCGTGTTTGAGTATCCTTGTTCTGTGTTTGGTACCAGTAAGTCGATTGCCACTGATGAGGAATTTCAAGTTACAAAAATGTCAAAAGTTAGTGTTTCCCCTGAATTATTGTTTAACCAACATTGTTTATATTACAGGGATGCCTTTCTCAACACTTTCATGTTACAAATTGCTATCATCTCCAATCACCTTAATGGAAGGGATACCCATGTACGCCAGATAAAGGTTTATGGACCTCGACCGTACGTTACCAGGACCCTCCTAATATTTTTCTTGCCTTCTCATATCTTGTATTCTTTAGATTTTTCAGTTGTTGTCAAGGCAGGACGTCCTAACTGTGCATAGTTTTCCATGTTCTCCTTTGTCAATTTTCAATTTTGCAGGAATCCAATTCCCCACCAACCCTTTCAGTTCACTTCAAGGGAGTTCATCACTTACTCTTCTATCAGATAAGGAAACAAGACCGTTCTTTGTAAATCATCTTTTAGCGGGGTGAATGACTAAGAGCATAATGGAGCCTTTTCAGTTCAGAACAGGGGTAACATGAAAAAAGTAAAAAAGTTATCTGTTGTTGATAAAAAGGAAATCTTTCTAAACTATTGGTTTTTGATAAACCATGGAGCTTCTTGGCTGAGCACTTGTCTCACCTCCTCCAGACCATTCTCATGTGGTCCTGTAACTAACATGTGAAAAATGTTTCCCGAGAAAGCTTGTTATTTGCGCAAGCTTTAACTCAGTCCTGACTCCTTAAGTTGATGCTTCTGCTCTCCAAAAGAAATTTGTTGCCCTTTTGGTCCTTGATTTACTTTTGGTCCTTGATTTACTAGCTTGCCTCCCGCTGAAGTAATGTTTCGCCCCGAGTCGAAAAATGAAATGAAATGACAGGGTCAAGATAAATCTGGGAGAAAAGAAACATCAAATGTAACTCCTTTATATGTCCTTTGCTGTTACACTAGGGAGTCTAAAGAACAGATTCGAAAGACAAGTCACACCGTTGCCAGAAACTCATGCATCACAACAAGAGTTATTTGTGAAAGAAGCCTTGAAATGGTCCCTCAATACTAGTGTTCCAAATTGCAATAGGCCAAAAGCTTACATGAAAAGAAGAAAACAGGGTCTCTTTCTTGAAACCTTTTCTCATAAGATGAACATAAAGGATTTGCCTGGATTTATACGTAAAGTGCTCGAGACCATAATCCTTCATTTAAAAAGTAAATTACTTTAGTTGGAGAATGCTATGTCCTTGATTATATCCTGAATCTAAAATTGGATTTCCTTGTCTGGAGTTACCATCATTACTTCTTTTCTCAATTGCTCTCCCTCCCCAAATAATTTTTGCCTTCAAGATGTTTTGGTTTTGGTGGAAAATATCATCTAAAAATGAGGTTCATTTCATGAAGAAAGTGTCTTTTAAGTTCAAAGAATGCTCATCTTGATTTGATAATTACTGTCTGTTGACAAGGACAATGTCTTGCATCCACCACCCTCCTTGGGACAGACCTGACCTAGTTATGCAAAACAAGTAAGCTGTAAGCAGATCCCAAACTTTGTAAACAGAAATTATGCTTAGGCAAACCTGAGAAGGCAAGAAGCTTATACTGTTGTTAAGGTTTAGAGAGGGTGGCAAGCAATGTTAGGCAACACCCAAGGATTAATCAAAGATTCTATTCCCCCTCTGCCATGACTTGTGAAGATTTTAAAGTATCTTCTTTGCCAAAAAGCCTATTAATACTACCTTCTCATTATTTTACTTGTTTTTTATTTGATATATGAATGTACATAAATCATAACCAGAGCCAATTCAATCAAAACTGTTTCAAATTGTCTTTGCTTTCCAGTCATGACAGAACCATCATACTCATATGGCCGGCAAATGTTCCGTTTCAGACTTCCTTGGATGTACAACCCAACACAGGCTGCTATCCGTGCTCCTCCTGAAACCCAAACAACAGCACCATCAGAACCACTACCACGCACTAACACCACTACAATCCCCATTCAGCAACGTCCTACTGGAACTCCACCAGTTCCCCCGCCTTCACTACCACCGACTCGATCCCAACTTAATCCTCCAGCAGCTTCGCCAATCAGGACTGTGCCTCAGCCTCCACCACCATCACAAATGAGGAGAGTCCCCCAGCCTCCACCACCATCACCAATGAGGACTGTGCCCCAGCCTCCACCACCATCACCAATGAGGACTGTGCCTCAGCTTCCACCACCATCGCCAATGAGGACTGTGCCTCAGCCTCCACCACCATCACCAATGAGGACTGTGCCCCAGCCTCCACCACCATCCCCATCCCAATCCCAATCTAGAGCAACACAAATGTCTTCTCAATCAGGTGTCCAACCTCAGACTGCCTCATCATCATCCCAGTCACAATCAGAATTACAGACTCAAACAACCCTTCCTCGGCCACAAGCAGCCGCATTTCAGCCACCAACCCCATCTAGGACTCCAGTTTCCGCGCCTTCACTACCTCCACCTCAACCCCAACTTAAACCTCCAGCAGCTTCACCAATGAGGACTCGGACTCAGCCTCCATTACCAGCACCATCCACGGCCCCATCCAAAACAACACAAATGTCTCCTCAACCACTCGTCCAACCTCAGACCACCTCGTCATCATTATCCCAGCCACGATCAGATTTACAATCGCAAACACCGCCTCCTCGACCACAAGCAGCCGCATCTCAGCCAGCAACCACATCTACGACTCCAGTTTCCGCGCCTTCACTACCTCCACCTCAACCCCAACTTAAACCTCCAGCAGCTTCACCAATGAGGACTCAGACTCAGCCTCCATTACCAGCACCATCCACGACCCCATCCAAAACAACACAAATGTCTCCTCAACCACTCGTCCAACCTCAGATCACCTCGTCATCATTATCCCAGCCACGATCAGATTTACAATCTCAAACACCGCCTCCTCGACCACAAGCAACCGCATCTCAGCCAGCAACCACATCTACGACTCCAGTTTCCGCGCCTTCACTACCTCCACCTCAACCCCAACTTAAACCTCCAGCAACTTCACCAATGAGGACTCAGACTCAGCCTCCATTACCAGCACCATCCACGACCTCATCCAAAACAACACAAATGTCTCCTCAACCACTCGTCCAACCTCAGACCACCTCGTCATCATTATCCCAGCCAGGATCAGATTTACAATCTCAAACACCGCCTCCTCGACCACAAGCAGCCACATCTCAGCCAGCAACCACATCTAGAACAACAATTCAACCACGAACACCTCCATCTAAAGCAACGGCACCCACTCAACAACCTTCTTCACCAAAAACAAAACCCAAGCCTTCATCACCCTCTCCAGCTACCAGCCCTCCTAAAACACCCAAAACCCCACCTAGGACAGAGTCTTCTTCTAAACCATTTCAATCTCCTACATCAAAAGTGGTCTCTCAGCCTCCGCCCTCTCAAACAACCACAACTAAGACACAATCCTCATTAACAACTCCAACACCTGCGCAGCGCTCAATAGCATCAACTCGAGTAGCCTCGAAACCTCAGTCTCCTGCAAAATTAGCCTCCCAGCCACCTGCAAAGACATCTTCACCTCCAACAACTTCTCCTGGAGCAACTCTTCAAACCTCCTCCCACGTCTCACCATCTCCACAGAAGCAAAAAAACCTTCAGTCACAAGCTCAAGCCTCCTCTCAGTCCCCATCACTATCCAAATCATCATCAAGCAAGGCCACTAAATATGAACCAGCACTCTCTGTGCCGCTTGCAATGAAATCTCAGCCTCTGGCAGAGGTTTCTTCCGTTCCTGACTCTCAACCCCAAAGTCAAACCCATAAACAAGCAAGCTCTGGACAGAATAAGACACAATCTCCACGATTTTCAACTCTGCCTGCTGTAGATGCACCCACGCCTCCAGAGAAACCTGCCACACAACTACCAAAGTCTTCTCTTATTCCAGCTGATCTTAAAGAGCAACCAAAATTTCAAACAGAAACCGAAGAAGAGAAACAAAAGACAGAATCATCCACAGGTGAAAAGAAAACCATCACTGGGGATGTAGAGGAACCTAAGGTAAAGAGCAGTATTGAGTTCCCCAACACGGCAACAGATTACGATGAACAGCACCGTGGCTTACCCAGAGCTGCTGCATCTCAAGTAAGCTCAACCCAGTTAAGTAAACAAGCACATGTAGATGAAAATGGAAAGACACAGTCTAGCAAACTGTCATCTGTTATCCCAGGAAAGGGCATGAACACAACCAATGAACCTCACCCAAGACCTTCAGTATCCCAAGGAGAAAAAACTTCGCTGCAGAAAGAGATCAAGGACGACATTTCAAGGTTTGTCCACAAGCTTGGTTCTGGTCATCAAATGCAACCTACGGAGCCTGTAAGTGTTATAACCCTAACTGGTGAAAACAAAGGAGCTTCAATGCATGTAGGTGCTGGATTGGAAAGAAAAGAAAGCTCTGTCCCCATTAACAGGGGATATAAGCTGAACCATGATGACAGCACCGATTTGACCACTGATGGGGAGGGCAGCTCCAGAGGAAGAAAAACAAGTAATTCAAAAGAAAATACTGAGAGTTTAGCATATATCAACAGCAATGTTCAGAGTATCAACAACTCACTTATTTTTAACAGTTCAATTAGTGAGAGGAACCCTGGAGTTAAGCTTGTCTCCGAAAGCAGTAATATTGATCCCGTCAAAACAAATGGTAAAGAGAAGTCAGTTGAAGCACACAAAGCAGATTTTAATGTAACACAGTCTCAGAAGCTCACATATGAGCCTACAATAAGAAGAAGATGCCTAAGAGGCCTCTTTTTGGAACCGGAGTCTGATCCAGACAACCCTGACAAACCTCGGCGTCATGGTTGTCGTTACAACTGCAAAGATAACGAAAAGTGCAATGACAACAAGAATGGAGGTTCTGAGATGTGGTAAAATAAAAAGGCTACAGCTGAAGTTTGCAGTCTACTATCTGCACGAGTACTAGAAACATAAATTTGTACCTAATAATATACTTAATAAATTACAATAATCTAAACATGATGAATGCCTATCAAAATCTATTCAATCATGTGATATTTGGTGTCTGGCAAATGCCAAGGATTAGAGAAGCATATTTTGGCACCCAACTTGTAACATTCCAGTTAAATATTAACTATGGTAAACCAAGAAGAAAAAATCGTGACAGTAAGTAAAGATGAGAGGATTTGGGATAAGAGAAAGTAACCACATCTTCTGATAAAGAGAAATGTAACTTACAGGACACTTTGTGGGTAAGACTGCTCAAACAAATAATCGCCTGCGCAGCTAAGAAACTTAGTGATGACAAATAACATACATGGAAGAGCTTCTGCGGAAACGTATATCTACAATAAACTATCTTGTAGAAGAAAATGTGTATGCTGAGCTATGACTCTCATTCGCAGGCAGGTTTGGTGTCGAAACTGCTCAAGCAGATTGCAAAAGCTTGAAATGCAGAAAGTGGGTAACGGTAATCCATGGTGAAGATGTCTTTCCCTATCTTTCCAAACTGAAGTATAACTTTTTCTTGCTCTGCCGCTGAAACCTGATGGGAAGCCTCCACAGCAGCCACTAGCTGGAAATTCTTAACTGATGCCACTGTTACACGTCCCCTAAAGTTAAGGCACCAACACTGCAGCTGCTCATGCCATCTAGGGGCTTTGTTCTTTAACACCAGCGGGTCTCCTGAGCCTGGTAGTGTTGGGGTCTCTGATAGGCTGGTGGAGCTGAATGGGATGAGAGGCTCCTTGGGTTTTGAAGTTGATGGGACAGAAATATGATCCTCGAGTGAGTGGGGGAATGAGGTCGGTGTTGGGGCAGTACCCCCTTCCTGAATTGCAGAGATGGGAATCGAATGCATTGTGCATTGCATTCGACGGGGTCCTCTTGAACGGAGAACATTAAGCTCATAAGAGATGGTAGCTACATTGTAATTCCCAGCTGGAACTCTTGGAGATACTTGCTTGGCATGGATTCTTCGATTTGATCGACAATTCGATTGGACTGCTGCATCACACGGAGGTTGGCTGTCATAAACCGTAAACTTGGTTCCGAGAAAATTGGACCTGGTGAAAGTTTACCACTGTTAAACATCATGATCTGAAATGAAAAACCTTTAGTCCAAACATATGAAGCATAGGTGAAAACTGTATCTTACCTCAGTTTTCCAATGTAGGTGTTGCTTGCCCGAGAGAAATCATCAGACACCAAAGATATCACAAAATCAGTGCTTGTTGCTCTTCTAACTTTTCTAGCAGCAAACAACAATTTCCCATTCTCCCCCAACAATGCTGCAATTCCAGTAACATAATCACTAATTAGGATCATACATCTCTTTCCTTATCACTTAACAAAGGATTAAGATAACACTCTAGTCTCTTACTCATACGTTACACTTCAGCAATCAATTTCAACCAAACACAAGTCATCTCAAGTCCTAAAACTTACCAGGGGTTAAACCCAGATACAAATGATAAGTAGAAGTTGCTCTTTCCCTTTTGATAAAGCATTGTATTGGCGATTCTCGAGGACCAGGCTACACAAATGAAAATCAAATTCAACCCTTCAGAGTCTCACAAAAATCAACCAGAGAAACTTAATTTAACACAGAAATGTATAAAAAAGAAAGGAGTGAAGAATCAAACCTGTTTTAATGAGATAGGGAAAGTGAGTCTACCAGACTGTTCAGGTGTTTTAACAACTTCTTTAGTAATATCTCTCCAAGACCTACAAACTGAACCACAAGCAACAACATGTTGTCTAGCAGGCCATGAAGTTTCACTTGCTTCTAATCTTTGAATCACATCAAGTAACAATTCTGGTGGTAGATTTGCCCATCTACCCTGTTGAATAACATCAGTTGATCTTAACAACAATGATGAAGATGATGATCCAGATTGTTGTTGTTCTGTATTTCCATCCACCATTAAATGATGAACATGAGATTTATTTGTATTCTTATGAACATTTCTTTTCCCTTCTCCCCCACTTCTTTTAGAACCTATCCCATCTCTAATTTCCTTCAGCTCTCTCACAATACTCTTGAATGACATTGAAAAAACAAAGAAGAAAAACCTCAAACTGTTGCAGAAAAAATGAGAACTTTTTGGAGAGGAGAAAAGAAAAAACCTCAACTTTATGAATTAAGAGAGAGGAAAGTGAGAAATTATGGATCTGGGGTTAGCTGGGCAGATGTATTTTTGTAAAATTTAGGTTCAGAAAATGTGACAGAAGCTGAATTGATTCTGATAAACTTTTTTGGAAACGAAATTGGATAAGGTTTTTTTTTAATTAGATCTAAAAGAGTACGGTTCAAATTCAGCCGTTAGATTCTCCCCAAAGGAAATCTCTCTGAATCTTCTCACGAGATAACAAATTGCATTAAAAACTCTGTACCTGAGAAAACGTTGGTGGTGGGAGAAAGAAGGAGGAAGAGAAAATTGAATGTATTGAATAAAACGATAAGAAAAAGTTTCAAACTTTGTTTTCTGGATTCATTCATTCAACTGGGGGCACCTTGAAACAGGAGAAAGAAACCATTTATCGATAACTCCAAAAACCCATTACGATTTACTCGAGAAAAATTGAAGAAAAACAAACCTTGAGATCCTCAAATTTCTTCAGATGATAATATTAGTAATTTCCTCTTTTTTTACTGATAAAATCAAATTACAGAACCAATATTGATATTCTTCCTCGTTGAATTCTCTAACGAATAATCCTCGAAAACAAAACTCCAAAATTTTGATGAGAAATCAAAAAGATTTTATCTTTAAAACATAAAAAATTAATGTATGTTCGTTCTTCTTCACCACCAACCCTAGACTCTGTTTTTGTTTTTTCGCTGTTAGACGGCGAGTACAACCCACCACCAACCGTCTCCTCCGCCAACAAATTTCAGCTACATGCACTCAATATGACATTTCCCTACCTTTCTTTCCCACCATCTAACTTTTTAAGGCGGATTTTAAATTTCCTTTTATTTCTCATTTCTTTCTTTAAATAAATAGTATATATTAAATTTAGCATTTTCGTTTTTTTGATTTCACCCCACCAGACCAGAAATAATGGTTTCAGTCGGCTTTTCATGAGCGTGGTACTTTGGCGCGCGGGAGGGATGCCCTCGGGATTCCCTCCCTCTTTCTTCTTTTTTAAAAGACTCTTTAGTCTTTACTTTTTACGATGATACGATAGTGTACAACTGTTTGTAATTTAAGGGCAGTGGTAAATTTTGATGCTTTTATTTGTCATCATCTCGTTTACAGCATGCGCCTTTCTCGGGTTTATTTCCTAGGTGGGCCCCACCATGCAAAGGATCACCGTTTTCTTTCACTTACTTTAAAATAGACGACTGAGATCTCATTTCACTTGTAGATGACCAAAGAAAACCCATCATGGAATGCACTATTTACAGTTTATGCCACTTGGTTTTCTTCTCTTACGTTACCCTTTGGCCTTTGCGAATTTTGGGAGATCATGCATATGCAAATGTCGGTTAAACTAATCAGTACTAACCAAGCTCAAACTTGTATGCTGGGGCGGTGCCAGAAACTCTACTAAGAGGAATCAGAGTATTATTAGGGGTGCAAGATAGCGTAAATGGGGTTAAAAATTCGCAATTTTTGAAATTTTAAGTTTGGGGGCCAGTTTGGCGAGGTGTGCGGTTGCATAACCTTGTTATAAACTAGCTCCGCCCCCTCGTAGAAGCTCAATTTGTATGTTCAATCTTCTTGTGTGCAGAAGCTCAATTATGCATGAGTAATGGTTGAGGAGGATCTAGCAAACATGAATTTGCTATAGACACAAATTTGGTAGGGCCTTTTATTTTATAAGAAGATAAGGACTTGACCGAATTTTGAACGTTTGATAGGTGATATAGACATGGATATTTCCCGGTAGGGTGTTAAGTTATCAAACATAATGTAAGGCACCTTTGTAGTTTCTTTGTTGGCAATTAGCTTTTGTTACAAGAGGTTTTCTTTCTATTACACGATAAAACTCATACTACTAGGATCATGTTTTGCGGATTAAGTTATAGCTGGCTAGCTTACTTAATTTTCCATCACTTCTTTTCTATCAAACACTCACCCAACTTATATGGAGACAGACGCTTATATATGGTTATGAATCTGATTTGGACGAGGCAACAAAATAACTCCACATATCGTCACTTAGCTCACTGATCATAATGGATAACATGGGTAGTCAATCAATGAAAAAACAAGGAAGTATGATATATAATATGTATGTACAAATAGCTAGATACACCTTTTTGTATATTATTCTTCTTTTATGAATGAATTGTATAATGTATAGATTTAGAACCCATATGATCTGTTCTGGATTATTTATAGGCCATGCATGTATACTGTTGTTTGTTTCCTGGTCTTTAAATTTAATATAAGATCACTATATATGTATATATTCGATCTGGACTGCAGATATATGATTAATTATTACTCGGGGACTGTGTGTTCAAAGTTGTGGGTGTACTTATTGATGGGAAGGAATTGGGTATAGCATCATAAATAGATAGATATGACTTCATAAAAATAGTAAAAGAAAACAGCCCTTCTACACATACCGACCCAAAAACAACCCAAAAACCGGGATGTGACTCATGTGAGGGTAGCGTGTGGACCCTGCCCACTGGGAACTTATAGGGATCCCGGTTAAAAGTGTTTGGGTCCCTTTTTCTTGTGTCAACCCGGTTTTGGCTTTGTTTTTTGGGTCGTTTCGTTTATAATTTTTGAAAAGAAAAAGAGAGAAGAGGAGTTTGAAAGAGACTTCGATCATGTTAAGTCTAGAAAAGGTCGGATACTAAGTCCCATGTCGTGGTTGAAGTTGAACTCTATTCTTAACATCTCGTTTTTTGGAGACATCTAGTTGTCTGATACTCGGAGGGGATATATGCCCCTGCCAGCTTTATATGTCCTACATATAAAACTACGACCAACAACTAAAGGGTACATATCCATCCATGATATGGGAGCTACTCTTTGGCCCTCGGTTTTACAGACTTCATAAAAGTAGGGGCCGGTTTCGAGGGTTTTCGGGGTTTTTTTCGAGTCCGATGCAAACTGATAAAGCACATAAAGATGATTCAATTTCATGTACAATATGCTTCAAAAAAAAAAAAAAAAAAATCATGCACAAACGGAGGCCACTCGTAGGCAGGAAAGCACCGACACGGGCAACTTTTCAAAAAAAAAGTAAGGCACGTATATATTGTGGAATGAGTGATTTCTAACCATAGTGAATTTTTTTTTTGTGATTTCAAGAAAAGTTTCTCTCATGGTTACTCGAAACCTTGCTTAATTGGGGAATACCCAGATTAACTGGGGTATACCAAATGAGACAAAATATGGTCATTTTGAAATAAAAGAGGTCAACTCTTAACCAAATATTTTCAAAATGGCAAAAATGCCTTGTTTAATTAACACTAAAAAATTGATTAGGTTAGTTAATTGAGTTTAGATTAAAATTTTGAAAATGAAAATTCAGTAAGTTAAACCTTTAATCCGTCTTATGAGTTCGATTAAGATCAAAAAATTTGGTTTTCAAAAATGTGATAGGTCGGCAAGGTCGACGTTTGAATAAGGTGCCGGCTATATTTCGCCGGCATGGTATACGTTTGAATAAGATTTCGACCGGGTTTAGCTGGCATGGTCCTTGGATGAAGAAAACGCCGACCATTTTTTGGCCGGCAAGGTATTTAAATGAAGAACATGCCGACTTTATTTTTTTTGACACACAGGAGATGGCTATTGAAAAATATTAGTCGGCAAGGTCTACAAAAAAAAAACCCGCCGGATGTTGAAAAATACCACGCCGGCTGTTGAAAATACCCTGCCGGCTTTATTTGGCCGACAAGGTATTTAAATGAAGAACATGCCGACTTTTTTTTTTTGACACACATGAGATGGCTATTGAAAAATATTAGTTGGCAAGGTCTACAAAAAAAAAAACTGACGGCTTTTTAAAAATACCACGCCGGCTGTTAAAAATACCTTGCTGTATTAGTCGGCAAGGTCTTCAAAAAATACCTTGTCGGCTGTTGAAAAATTTACAGTCGCCGCCATGGCTGTTATGAAAAGTCGGCAAGATATGCATGTTACGACCTTGCCGACCAAAAACATAGAAATCATAATTTTTGATTTCTAACCTAATATAACAATCAAATCACACAACACAATGATGTGTTTGAGTTTAAACATCATTTGTAGTCTTCTTTTCGCTGGTAAAGTCAACAATTTTTTTGGAAAATCAAAGTTGAAGATTTTTATATGGCTTTGGTTGATGGAAGATGAAGATGAAGAAGAAGAGAAGATTAAGAGTTGTTAAGTTTTTTTATTTTAGGAATAATGAAATTAAGAAATGGGTTTATTTTTAAGATTTAATTAGTTAAAGGGTATTAAAGTAAAATCACTCTTTTTCATAATGATACACCATGTCCCCTTGAAATTGGGTATACCCCAATTAATCTGGGTATACCAAATCAAGCCAGGACTTGAACCCTAATTAGAATTTCTTAATTAGAAAGTGTTTGCTTAATTTTCAAGTTATTTTATTTTGGATTCTAAGCAACCATCAGTCTTGAAATTCAATAAGTAAAGAGACTCATTCAACTAAGGAAATTAAATTCAGACACTTTTGTGTCCAAGTTGATTGCTAGAGTCGTCCTCTATTGACCCAGGTTTCCTTTGAGAAACATAATTAGGTCTAAAATTAAAAGACTTCACTTAGGGATTCGTGAGTCCAGGTCCGTCTATCTTTACCTCGATAGTTCGTGTATCCCGATCTTGTTCTTTCTGTTATCGAGGTTTTAGTATTCTTTTTCAGGAACGAGATAGATAGAAATCACAAAGTTCTCTTCGTCTCATACTTTGTGATTCCTCAAGATAGATATCTGAAAATTATTCTTAATTGATTAGTTCACGATTTTTTCGAGAGGTGGTTAAGAATCCTGGATTCTCAGCTAACTAAGTGTAAGTGTTTTGTATTTGTCAGTTTTGCTTGATCTATTAAATCTAAAATAAAATCAATTAGGCTTATCTGTTAGAGGCAGATTAGTATCGGAAGTCTTGACTTACGTAGAAGCAATTCTTAGGTTGTAAAGGAAGTGATCTAAGGGAATCAATTGTGTGGAGCCGTACGAGGATAAAGATACGTAAGGATCATAACTGAAGATGAATTGCTTGGAGGGTGAATTCAGTCTCAACTACGTTCCGGTCTGAAGTCGGATAATAGGCTAGTGTCTGCATAAGCTTGATACGGTTCGGTATTCAAATCTGGATGAGGTCCTGTGTGCAGTTACGGTTTCCTTGTTAACAAAACTTCTGGTGTCTTGTGTATTTTCCTTTTCTGCATTATATCGTTTTATCTTTATAATAGGAATAATACAAGTGGTATGTAGTCAATTCTAGTAGGTAAGTTCATATTAGTTATGATCGATTACGGGACTCGTTCTTGTAGAATTCGTATCTTGAAAGATAGATAACAAGTTTCACACTTGGCAGAATTACTGAGGAGAGCTTGGAGGAACTTCATCAACAAAAGGTATGTGGAGACTAAAACTTATCTATCACTCAGAAGTCTATTCTATTTTATCTCATATTGAGACTAAGTCATATAGCTATATAGACTTTTACATTATACACATTTGATATTTCGAGTTGAGTTTAACTCGCTTATATCTTTCTCGAAATATGTGTTGCAAGCTTTTTGCTTTAACTACGTTCATCATTATTTTTGACGAGTTTAGTTGGAAACAATTTATTTGTTGGAACTAAATAATAAGTCAAAAGGTGATCATGTGAAAATTTCCTTGAGACAACTTACATGATTTGTGTGAGACAGTCATTTGATGTCGACTCATAATGTTTCGTATTGATCATTCGATCACTTGAAAATTACTTATAAGCTAATAATTTGTGTGAGACAGTTATTGTCGTCTTCTAAGGATGTCTCAATGATTGAAATGGGAGTTTAGATCAATTAATCATTGCCTGGATATAACACAATATGCATACCAGTATGCAAACGGTTGTAGTATGATTCAGGTCCGGTAACCAAGTTTGCATACCAGTATGCGAACATTTTAACTGTTAAAGTCCGGGAACCAAGTATGCATACCAGTATGCGAACGGTTCTACCTGAGTTAGGTCCGGAACGACAGTATGCATACCGGTTTGCGAACTGTCGGACAAGACCAAAGTCCGAAACTTAAGTTTGCGTACCCGTTTGCAAATTGAGCTGGTTTAAGTTCTAAAATCGGTTTAGTATGATTTCATACTCATGAATAAATACATTAATAAATTAAGGAATGCAATCTTTGCAAACCGTGGCTTAATGTTTATGAATTGATTCTTGAATAAGTACTTTGTATAATCATGAATCAAATCCGATTTTTCTTCAATTATGTCTTGTATACTTCTATGAGAATATAAACAATTGAACAACTCTATGAGTAACACAATTAGATTCATTTTATCTAGAAGTGTTAGATGAATATGGTTAATACAAAAGTGTTCATATGGCTAAGCCTAACTTCGGTTAACTGTTATAGAGCCAACTCAATATATACGTTTAGGTACGGTTACCCATATCTAAATGAAGGTATATTTCATTTGTGTGTAACAAAGCTAAGACCATCTAACGGTAGAGAAATATTTTTTTGGTTTTAAGCAAACTTAGCTTGAATCTTAAATCAGGTTTTCATCTAACGGTGGATATTTATTGCTTTATTTCTAAGATATCAAACCCTGATTTGAAGACTATATAAGGGAGAACTCTATTACCTGGAAAACCTAATCCCCTCACCTTCTGTGTGATATTAGTTGCTAACTAGAGTCGATTCTCTGTTAACCTAGGTTTTTCATAAAACCATTATAGTTTAACGACTTAAAGACTTCATTGGGATTCTGAAGCCAAGCCTAACTATTTTCATTGTAGTTGCGTGTTCTGATCTTACTTATTCTATCTTATTGAGTATTATATTCTCTAAGCTTGTCTCGAGATTTATCTCCGATATGTATGATATAAAAAGTAATCACAAAGCTCTCCATCTCATTCTTTGTGATTCCACAATAACTTGTTCTACTACCATATAGTTAACTTATTGTGAGGTGACTGATATTTCTAGGATGTTCTTCGGGAATATAAGACCGGATTATCAATTGGTTCATGTTCACCTTTATTTATCAAAATACGGAACAAAACTTCATAGGTATGTGGGAGACATATTTAACAACTATGATTGATTAACGTACAACCTGAATTATTTCAATTATATAAATAAAATATAATGCGGGAAAATAAATAATACAGACACCGGAAATTTTGTTAACGAGGAAGCCGCAAATGCACAAAAACCCCGGGACCTAGTCCAGAATAAACACACACTGATTAAAAGTTGTTACACCAATTTCCTACTACCTATTCGGACTAGATGTAATACCTGCTTCAGCTGTATTCTTATAAAACTCTGTTGCTGGTGGTTTTTAGCTTAAGGTTAAAATCGTAAAACTATACAACTGACATAACGTCACTATGACCATTAGCACATTTATTGAATCAATCAGCATGCCTATGCAAGAATTACCGGGGTACCTTTTTTTTACATGAGTCATGTTCCACGACAGAACCCTTAACATCGACTGACATCATCTATGCAAAACCCTAATTCTCATGCTACCGTGCCAAGGCATGCCAACCATGCCAGCCGCACCATTGTGCCAATGGCAAACCATGCCAGCCACATCTCCGCGCCAATGCATGCCAACCATGCCAGCCGCACCACTGTGCCAATGGAAAACCCTTCCAGCCACGTATACCACGCCAAGGCATGCCAACCATGCTAGCCGCACCATGCACCAATGGCATGCCAAATCCTTGGCCCCACCATGCCAAGCCAACCGCACCTTGCCTTGGCCCCAACCATGCTAGACGCACCATGCACCAATGGCATGCCAAACCCTTGGCCCCGCCATACCAAGCCAACCGCACCTTGCCTTGGCCCCACCATGCCAAGCCGTCCGTGCCAAACCCTTGGCCCCACTATGACAGGTCATCCGTGCCATACCATGCTGGCCTTCCCTATGCGGCTACCAAAATGAAGGCGTGCAACGATCAACGGCCACCCTTCCATCCTAGATACAAATCCTATCCTTCCAAGGTCTCCAAACAACGCACGGTAACCTTTGGCTCAAAAACTTAGTTTTGGCCACGCCAAATCCATGCCGGCCATACCAACATTCCGCTGGCTACCAACATCCCTCTTGAATTCCTCTTGGGTTTTACTTTCGGGATGTTTTCACCTCCCAAATGAACTCAAAACCTAAATATTCCCTCGTGGGAAGATAAGAAATTCTTTTCCGTACAGAATGGATGGGCGGACCATCAAAATCCAAGTCCGTATGAGAATTCTACATCTATTCTAGTAAAGGGCGCTAATTAGGGTTTCTGCATACGAAACCCTAATTTAGACAAAGTTGCAAGCACTTCCCTTCCAAGACGCACACTTCCAGTGGTTCCACTCCACGTTAACGCCATGCCGTTCATGCTTTCATGCCACTGGCTACCAAACGAAGGCGTGCGACGATCAACGACCACCTTTCCATCCTAGTTGCAAATCCTGGCCGTCCAAGGTCGCCAAAAAATGCATGGTAACCTTTGGCTCAAAACTCTAGTTTTGGCCATGCCAAATCGCGCCAAGGCATGCCATGCCACATGTGCCAATGTCATTCCAACCACCTTGCCGGCCATACCATGCCGGTCTTCCTTATGTGGATACCAAAACGAATGTGTGCGACGATCAACGACCACCCTTCCATCCTAGATGCAAATCCTAGCCATCCAAGGTTTCCAAACAACGCATGGTAACCTTTGGCTCAAAACCCTAGTTTTGGCCACGTCAAACCGCGCCAAGGCATGTCATGCCACATGTGCCAATGGCATGCCAACCACCTTGTCGCGCCATACCATGCCGGCCTTCCCTATACGGCTACCAAAACGAATGCATGCGACGATCAACGACCACCTTTTCATCCTAGATGTAAATCCTAGCCGTCCAAGGTTGCCAAACAACGCATGGTAACCTTTGTCCCAAAACCCTAGTTTTGGCCACGCCAAACCTCGCGCCAAGGCATGTCATGCCACTTGATCATGCCAACCACCTTGCCGCATCACGCCACACCGGCCTTCCTTATGCGGCTACCAAAACGAAGGCCTGCAACAATCAATGGCCACTTTTTCATCTAAGGTGCAAATCTTAGCCGTCCAAGGTTACCAGCTAATGCATGGAAACCTTTAGCCCTAGTTTGGCCGCGCCTAAACAAAGACAAACCCCTAACTTTTGGTCGCGCCTAAACTAGGCCATGTTAAAGCCATATTGATCATGATTTCATGCTACTAGCTACCAAACGAAGGGTTGCAATAATCAACGGCTACCTTTCCTCTTAAGATGCAAAATCTCGACCGTCGAAGGTCACTACCGAGCCGGCAAGTCTCCCAAGCTCAACTTGCCAGACAACAACAACATGTTACACGTTTTCTACGAAAACACTCGAGACATCAATGCATGTCACAAACTGGGGGATGCTCATTGGGTATTGGTTTGGCGGTTTACAGCGTGCGGCGTACACTACGCCCATTATAAGAAAGTGTCTTAAGGATGAGGTGGTTAGTAAATACAGGGAGTAATTGTGAAACACTTTCTTTTATGTAACATCAATTCCAGGGCGTTACCGGTTACCACATTTTCCCACTTACTCACCCTTTTTTCATTTTTTAATGAGACCATAGTACGTTTCACTTCGACTTGTATAAATAGGCATTACCTATTTCCACCGAACAACAAGTTCGGGTCAGGAGCATACAACACTCAGAAAACATTTGCTAGCTCTCCATCTGTTAGCTTCCCACTTTCTGATACAAGTCGTAAAACAACTACTCTTCCAGAATCAACTTTTTTGGTCTCAACATTTTCTTCGCTTTCCTCCCCAATACCAACCCTTCTCCTTCACTTTGTGACCGAAACAATTCTGGAACAGACATTTCTTGGTTTAGGACGGATTTGTACAGATTGATCTCTCGAATCTAAAGTACTCTCTTGAAGTATATTTTTTAGGGTTTAACTTTGTTTCTCACCCACATAACCGAAATCACCAAAATCAGCAGAAACCGTTTCACCCTCAAACAATTGGCCACCAAAATGGGACATCAATCTCCCGGTTGCAATATCGATTTCCAAACTTCCGATATCACCTTTCACTTACAACTCCAACATGGTGGAACTCAGATCCGGATCAACTGCCGAGAACACCAACGTAAAATATGTTCCTGATGTTAACGTTACTCCCAACAACATCACTACGCCACCTACTGACCCCAGTAACACTGAAAGCACTCCTTCAGGTGTAACACCGCCGATCACCAGGGCCAGAGCCGTTGCTGCCTCTAATGTCCCAGCGCAACTTTCTAATCCTGGCAGTACTGAAAGCGCTCCTTCAGGCGCTACGCCACCAGTCACCAGGGACAGAGATGCCACTATCGCTCCTAATACTTCGTCAAGCATGGCGCCTCCAACCGCCACTAAAGACTCCAACTACCCCACCAACGGGGCGAGAAACCGGAGGAAACAGAGGAAGCCGACCCTATATCACCATTGTTGATTTAATAGAACGGCAGGAGGTTCTTGCTAGATACCAGACGGATATGGTTTTGACACAGAAAGAAGTACTCGTCTTTCTCAAAGCCATGACAGAGAGGCTGCCGCGTGATTCACGCCATCTAGAGCCGTTTAGAAACGCCTCCAACCCAGACGCTAGCACCTCGGCTGAACGCGTCTCCGCGGAGAAGAGATTCATTCCAGAACACCATTGGAAAGAAATCAGCCGTCCAATTTTGTCACACGAGAGGATTTGGAGCAACTTCTCCGAAATCGAATCAAGAATGATGAAACATACATGCATCAGCATCAACCTCCTTACCCATCTGAAATACAAAGAATTCCTCTTCCAAGAGGATACTCCTCTCCACAATTCACCCTATACGATGGCACCAGAAATGCACGTGAGCATGTCTCTCGCTTCTTGGAGCCCATAGGCGAACATGAATACAATCACGTTCTTCGTCTGAGGGAGTTTTTGAAATCACTTACCGGAAGAGCGTACACATGGTACAACAGCATCGCGCCAAATAGCATCCCCAACTGGGGTGGCATGGTTATCGCATTGTACAAGAAGTACTTGTTTGTATCTGAACAAGTTACCTTCTCGGGCCTAGGAAGGATGTACCAACGGGACAACGAACATCCAAATAATTTTGTTAAGAGATTCAGGGTTCAAGCACTAGACTGTCACGATCCAAACGTGACTGAACAACAGCTGGTGAATTCATGCATCAACGGTATGGCTCTCATTTACCGCGCCTTGCTAGAGAACCTGCGTTTCCATACATTCTCTGAGCTCCATGAAGATGTCAGGCGATCGACAACGATAACACCAGCATTACTAGAAAAAGATGGACCAACCAGAGCCGAAGACATGCACGAAACTCACGCAAATAGACGTCTCATAAACAAGCAGTACAACGCTGGTCCCTTCTCTGTGAGCATAGTAAATGAGGGAGGAAAAAGGAAGGCCCCAGCTGCAGACCAACAGCCTAAACAAGAAGCACAAGCACGACGAGCAACTCCACTACGAAAGGCCATTGTCAAATCTCCCATGCGTCATCACGAAGCTGAAGGAAATACCATGGATTTCCCGTTTCCCATTGATGAGTTAATTGATATCTTAGAAGCATGGATTCAATATGATATTATCAGACTACCATCTCCTAAACGCCCACCGACTGAAGCCTAGATGGCAAACCCCAAATACTACCACTACCACGGATTTGTTCACCACCCAACCATTATTTGCAACAGGCTGAAGTATATCTTCAAAGAAAAGATAGAAGCAGGGGAACTTCAACTAGGAAACGAGCGAGTACATCGAGACCCACTTCCGGTGAGGAATTATGGAGTCTCTGGGGAATCCATGCACGAGACTGTGTGATCCATGATGCATCACATATGTGAAATTCTCTACCTTTCCAAGGTGCAGCGCCAAGATATCTTCACGGCTCTCAATCGTGTCGTGTCGGGCATACAGCTTTTTCCCTTCACGGAAGCCACACCAAGAGCCCAAGCTCTCTCAGCAAGCGGAATCGAAAAGGACAACTGGGGACTGCTGACCACGTCCTATTTAAGAGGTATTGAATTCAACAACAAGCTAATCGACACGGCCTCTGACTTCAACATTGTTACTTTCAAGACTCTGAAAGCTGCGGGATTTACGAAACAAGAGGCTGCCCATTCCCTATCCGTGATTAAGAACCCTGGAGGGGAAGCCTTGAACGCGTACGGCTACATTAATCTCGAGATCAAGATGGGAGACGCTATAACGCATAACAAATTCCACATTGTCAAAGAACTGGGTTAAGACATGATATTGGGGCACTTATGGGTACTCGACAACAAGGCAAAATTGGGAACATCCCCTCTACCGATGTCAACGCCCGAAAGAATCTCCAACAAACCGTCTCACTTGCTGCCGCATCGACGAGTTATCGATGGGACCTGGACACCTAGAGATGACCTGTTGGCGCTAACTCATGGATTCCAAATGCAAGTAAGTTTGGCCGAACGACATTCTCTACAACCAGTCATTTCTTCCCTTATTCTATCATGGGGACTCATCGCGATTACTGGCATGGACGCCGTCAAGAGATGTGAATGGGGCGCTGGGCCATTCAAACCTTTGCAAAGAATTTGGAAGCTGCCATCGAAATTGACGAGACCAAGATTCAAATGGTTACACAACACCCGAACCCATTTCAAAACGGAGATATGGTGGTCAAAGTGAACTCGTCTCAAGTTGGGAAGATGACGGTAAAGATAGCTATTCGGAATGATTCACCCAAGGAAAAAGAGGACGAGCCATATCTGGTGGCAGACGTCCTTTTGGGAAGTTATTGCAAGATCATCAACACAGACAAGCTGGGAGGTGTAATAGTGCACTCGTGATGGCTCAAGCTTTTTGATCCCTAAAAAACTGTACTACCCTCTTCCATCCACTCTCCCTTTAGTATTTCCTTCAGCAGTTTCTCCTTCCTCTTGATATTTGTATTTCCCCAAGATGAATGCACCGTTTGTATTCTTCTTTAGGGTTTTGTTTTTATTCAAAAGGCATACGTTTCTTTTCGGATGAGTTTTCCAAATCTTAGAGAAATATACCAAATAAATCCCAAATCATTGAGAAGCCATTAACCATCCAATCACAACCATAAATACCAACCCATTCTAAGGGAAGGCTTGGGTCTTTCAAAAAAAAATATGAGAAGTTTTATTTAAGAACAGAAACCACAAGCGGGATGAAAATTGAAGAAACCTAACCATGCCAGTCGCACCATTGTGCCAATGGAAAACCATGCCATCCACATATCCACGCCAAGGCATGCCAACCATGCTGTTAGAGCATTGCTAGGTTGAACCCACCAAGTGGGTATGTCAAGTTTGGTTGTCATATTTTAGTGAGCCAAAACTCATTTAAGAGTCGCTTGATTTAAATGTACTAGAGTCAACTTCGTATAGGTTACCTTGAAAGTATTAGGATGAGACATTACAAGTATTTCGGAGACTTGAAGAATTGAAGAAGTACGGAACTACAACGGACACATCATCCTTCCACTTGAGGTTAGTGATATTTGACTTGAATTGTTTCATTCCCAAACATATCTTTCAAGTCGTGCATATTGAAAACATAAAACTTCTAAGCATGAACACTCTAGATAGACATAGTATTAAGGAATATAATATGAAGTTTCTTGCTTAACCATTAAACTTTGTATATAATATATCGACATAATCGTATGAATGCTATTGTGATTATGTATGGGTATGAGATGAGATGAGGATTTCATCCTAGGAAATAATGTTTTTAAGTGTGTTTTAAGGAAGTAAGTTCATGATATGTGTTGTGAACCGAAAAGGAAATCGCCAGGCGTTATTGGGGATGTTCTTCATTGCATATCTTATGAACGGCTAATATGTGTGATTAGTATAATCGCTCATGACTTTTTTGTGTTCTTGGTAAAACTATTCACATAAGGCCTGACTTATGTATTGGTATGAATTTTATTAGTGAAACCGATCCTAAGTAATCACCTGGGGTATGATCGGGTTAAGAGTGTCTGAACTTATTAATAGGAGAAGGGGAACTGATCCTAGTAAGAGGTGAAGTGCATCACAAGGGGAACCGATCCTTATATGAGGTGCAGCAAGGTTTATGGAAGAAAGGGGAACCAATAATATGAACATGTGCAACACATTTTTGGGAAAGGGGAACCGATCCTATGGACATGTGCAGTACATACAAGTTAGATACCAAATATATGTGGGGAATCGATCCAAGTACCTAGTCATCCATATCTTTGGTAAGCTAGTATAACTATGCACAATACTCACATGGAGGTAGAACCGAAACTTGTTTTGGTAGAACCATTAACCCATGAGTTGTGATTGACTGGTACTTGATCAATCACATAGTTCTTGAAAGTCATATGAACCAATTCTAAACTTGTTTGGAAGTGTGGTAAATCGGTTTCAAGTGAGCAAGCATGGACAATACTTGCAAGAATAAGATGTCGACACACTTTAAACACGGTGCATTAATGCTTATTCTATATTGTTCAAATATATTCCTTAACGGCTAAGAAGGAAGTAAATCCCAAGATCCAATTTAATAAGTTAAGAATCTTTTTAATTAAGGGTTTTTAATTATATATAGAAAATAAGAATTAGTAATGTGCATTTACTAGTTAAAGATTTGCCAAGGAGATTTCGATCATATTTTTGGATAGTGCATTCACAGGAATTATGAAAACCGAAATTGGGTTAATATGGAAAAATATCTTGAGTATATTTTCGGTTTTGGAAATTTCTTGGTGTCCAAACTTCCTTTTCTATAAATACTTTGATTTTGCATTTCTAGTAAACTAATCATGTGTAACTGATGCGTGTCGTAACCACAACAAATTAATTTATATTTTACTACCTAATTAACAAGTAATATAGGGTAGTCAAGATCGATCCCACGAGGAGCACGAGATTCTAGTTGTCTTATAATGTCACAAAGGGGGGTATGTTTTAGATAAGTAAAAGAAAAGAAAATAAATAAACAAAACAATTAAAAAGATAAGAAAAATCAATAAGAGAGATTAGATCAAGGAATCCTTCTTCGCTGCAAAACAATGGTTAAAGTTATGTTCTTTTCCACTTTTTATTAGTCACAAATTATCACCAACCGTAGATATAGCAGCTAGATCAGTGCTAACCCCAAAATCCCTTATATCACCGGATATGGAAGTTCTCGATTACCGGATTCTATTCACCAAACCACCTAGTAGTAGATCACTCAAGATGTAATTTAGTTAAACGCATTAAGATTTATGAATTTATTAGGTTGATATTAGTAGTTAGACTCTTAGATCAAGGTCCACTTGCTAACGTTGTTTTCACACACAATTGCTCCACGGAATCCCTCCGCAAGGTCTTGTGTTTTCTACTTATGTAAATAGTCAAGAAACGATTACTTATCCCCTAACTTTCACTAGCTTTAGGTCAAATTAACAAATCAATTTAGTTGCGCACCTAAACAATCTATCAATCAACCATGAATGTATAAACATTCCTATTAGTAAAAACAAACGATAATCATGTGAAAACTTCAAAGTAGATTTAAAACAAAACTTAAAACATGTTAAGAACTAGGAATTCATCCTCAATCAATAAAATTAGCTACTCATGCTAAGGAGTTCACACAAAGAATAAAGAAAAGAAAAGTGTTGTGTGTGTAGAAGTGTGCAAAGATGTGTGTATCTAAATGTATGGAAGTGTGTGTAGAAAAGTAAAGAACTTCTCTATTTATAGGCTTCAATGCTCTCCAAGTCTTCTAAGGAATAGAATCCCTTTCCTTTAGCACTTCAATTTCCAAATCCAAGCCTTTCTCAAATCTCCCATCTTCTCTTTCCATATTCAAACCAAATTCTTCATCCAATTCCAAGTCCAAGTCTTCACATCCCATGAGAAAAATCCATACAAAATTATGCAACTTTGGCTCGCCGGAAAACTGGTTTTTTGGCCGGAAATAGGCCGGAATCCGTCGCCGTCGGCCACCTGAAAATTCTTCTCCGGCGAAAGAATATTATGTTAATCAACCGTCAAAGATTAACGGTCAAACGGGTCAAACTAACGGTCAGTCGTCAGTCACTGGGTCAAGGTAGGAGAGTCAGCTCAAGTCTTAGTTAGCCTGAGCTAGATGTCTTAATCATATGAATCATCTAAGTCGGATCGCCGGACCGGGGTGAATCACCGGCACCGAGTTAACTCGGCAGAGCAGAAAATTCAACAGAGTTTACTCTGTTTGTTGAGCATTTCTCAGGCCAATTTCAGGACGATTTCTGGTCTTCTCCTGTGATAAACCTACACATACATCTATGAAATTTCACTCACAACCCATTCTCAATTTCTGCATCTTCTCCATGAATTCATTACCACCAAAACACTATCAATCTCCCAGCACAATCTCAATTGACTCCCAGAAGCATCAACACCTAATTGCAATTTCATGACCAAACCCATTATAGACTTCACAGTGAAACCTTGATAAGACAGATATAAGCACATCCATCATCTTTCTACTCATAATCCACGGCGATTACCAACGACCCATTTAAAACAGACCCATCAGCCTTCACGAAAAGCAACAGTAACAAGCTTTGAAATCACTCTGCAATCCTCATCGATCTCCAATCCCATCAACTTCATTTGCTTCTCAACCTCAGACCCTCACTAGTTCCATCAAACCCATCTCTCAATTTCGATTTCCGTTAAATTGCAGCATTGATTTCTTTGTTCTTCATAACACCATACCACCAGCAACTCTCGGATTCAATCATCTTCGTTCTGCTTCAAATCTCGGCATTCGTTAAACCCATTTCCTATTTCATCACCATAACCGAATTCAAATCACCAGCTCCCTAAATTTCCATTCTCAAGTCTCGATTGCATCTCACAGACGGCAGATTTTATTGCTCTTCTTCTCAATTTCAGCAAGAGAAGATAAATATCTGAATCTTAGTTTTAGGGTTATAAATTGGTTTTGTTATCCAACACTTGGTCACCTTGATAAGGGATACCAAATTGGCCTCCCCTTAACCTTAATCTGTTTGTATTTAGTGCTCCTTCAGGTAGAGTCACCCCTTAGTCTTGTCTGGACTTTGATTAGTATTCCTCCAAAGGGTTGCCCCTTAACCATTACCGGGCTCCAGATAGTGCTTGCCTTGTGAAATGACAATTTTTCCCTTTTTACTCAAATTGGGTGATTCCTCCTTCTTTTCGTATGTGCGACTCCAGAGTACCTAATAGCTCAAAACACACGTAAAATACATAATTTACGATAAAAATAGCAAAGAAAGCATAATCAATAGATATTAATGTAGTTGCAGGAATTCCCACACTACACCCTATTCAAGAATTTATCAATATTTATGACA
>JAJJWX010000983.1:0-29158 GCA_023529315.1 Papaver bracteatum | reverse complement strand
AATTTCAACATATGAACAACTTACATCTGTCTTTTTCCATAAGTTTTTTCCTAGGCACAAAAAATTATCTATTAGGCAATAAATTGTGTGTTTGCTTAACGAGAGGGAGAATCTTTATATAGGTATTTGGAAAGGTTCAATAATTTAATGGAACATTGGCCTCATCACAGCTTATAAAAGGTAATGCTAGTTCAGATCCTTTATAAGGCTTTAGATTATCCAACAACAACTATGCTCGAGTCTTTGTGCACAAGTGGGTTTGAAAATAAGAATGTCAATCAGGCGATGAAATTTTCGAATGAAATCGCCGAAAATACCCAGCAATGGGAAAGTAGTAGGGAACCCTAGAAAAAAAAATCTTCTAAGTAGATTACATGTTAATAGGGTAAAAGGAAACTTTGTATCAGATGCCAAAATTACAGCAATAACTAAAAATTTAGAAGCTTTATAATTGAGTCAAACTAGTGGTAGCATAGAGCCTTTTGGGGAAGTACAGACCATTGAAGAGCAAGATCATGCTATTTATTATAACACTAGATTTGATAATAGTCAAAAGTTTGACCCATATTTAAAAACCTGTAATCCTGGTTAGAGATCTGAACCTTTCATGGTCTAAGGACCAGAGTCAAGGTCAGTTTAGTAATTCTGATGCTCCCCCAGGTTTTGGCTATAATAAGAATCCGTCAGGACCAGTTCAGTTCCAGAATCAGTAAGATAAGAAAATCATAAGTTTAGAGGAGTCTATCACTTTGTTAACTCAGCAAACTGTGAAGTTTCAGCAAACAGTTGAATAGAGTTTACATGCTAGTAATGGGATATGAGATGCAGGTTTGAACACTTCTTTATAAACCCAGATGAGGATATTCTGAAGTTTCTCATTCCGCAAGCGAAAACGACATCTCCTTTCAAGGTGACCATTGTTTCCGTTGTAATGGAAACTTAATGGAATGCTATTACCTGATCTCACATGAGCTGTTTTTGGAGGTTGATGAACCTTTTTCTTTGGAACTTCAGTTGCTGGAGGTAGATCTTCACTTTTAACATTAGTGAGATTCTTCTGTTGGAAATTGTTATTAGCATGAACAAAACTAATCTTACTAATACTTAGAGTGTCTATTCCTTTATAGCATAAACCTCATGTATCGTGATGTTTATTACATGATCCCAGCATAGTGGATAATTTGGTTTAGCTAGAACTAAACCTTTTCAAGTCTTCTTCCAACAGTTTGACCCTATCATGAGAAACGTTTAGATCAGCCTTTAATTGTTTTTCTCGAGAGAGAAAAACATTTTCTCTGTCACTGGAACAACTTTGTTGAGAGTTACACCTTGCTTCAGATTCTGTAAGTTTTTCTTTCAACATAAATAGATTTCGACGAAGACTTACACCTTCAGAATTTTTTGAACGCACATCTTATTCACGATCTTTAATAAGGGATTGTAAGAGATTATATCCACAATTATAACCCTTAAAGAGTTTTATCATTTTCTTGTTTATGAGATAGTCAAACAACTTGATATATTGCGAGACTTCCTCATCAACATCTTTTTCAATATCTGAATTACTTTTATCTGAAAGTTCATCCAACTGCTCCTCCAGGCGTGTTTCCCAGTTATGCAAAGTTTTAGGCAATGATAAAGATGTGAGAATTTTCTCAAGTGAATCCAAGATTTGAACCTAGTCTAAATGTTTCTGGACTGGTGATGCGTCGTTGGAGATATCACTTCTCTCCATAGAGTCAGATTACTACAAACACAGACTTATGAGGTCTTAGCATGTTTGACTGCTTTGATACCAATTAAAAATGAGGGTGTATAACAACCACACTTAATATTTCGTTCGACAATCTGTATGGACTAAACTATTATATAATTCCGAGAGCACTAACTTAAAAGTGAGACTCAATAAAGAAATATATCAAAGAGCTTTTATCTCTTTCTCAATACAATTAGCAATTCGAACATATATAAATCCGTGAGCCTAATTGATGTGAGAATAACTTGGACAGCACCGAAGACCAATGCCCAAGTGTTAATAAAGTTTTATCCAACAAACAAGGTCGAATTTATCAACTGTGATTGAACTACGCACAACCTGTGATAAAAGAGCATTATATCTTTCTCAATACAATCAGTAAATCAACTATATAGAAATTCGTGAGAATGATTGTTATGAGAATAACTCGGATGGTACCAAAAACCAATGTCTGAGTGTCAATCAAGCCCTATCCAACAAACAAGGTCAGATTTATTGATTATGATTGAACTACGTGCCACCTGTGATATTTAATTATATAACAAATATAATGTTGATAACAAAAAACACTGAAACCGGAAATTTTGTTAAAGAGTAAACCGAAAATGCAGAACAAACCCGGGTCCTAGTCGAGATTTGAACACCATGTTGTATTAATCCGATACAGAATCTAGTTTACTACAAGTTAACTTCAGACTGGAATGTAGTTGATCCCTAACCAAGTCTCATACCGATTAAGGTACAATCGTGTTCCTTACGCCTCTTGAATCCCAACAGGACTCTACGCACTTGATTACCTTACCTGATCTCACCCACAACTAAGAGTTGCTACGACCCAAAGTCGAAGACTTATAAACAAATCTGTCTCCCATAGATAAGTCTATTCTGGTTGTTGTTTTCGTCTTTAGATAAGTCAAGGTGAAAAGGAAACTCAACTAATAATCCGGTCTTATATTCCTGAAGAGCAGCCTAAAAATATTAGTCACCTCACAATAACCTAACTGATTACTTTTTATATATTACCTATCGGAGATAAATATCAAGAAAATATTATAGAAGATTAAACTCAGCACGATATAAAAAGTAAAGTCAGAATACACAACTATAGAGAAAATAGTTGGATCTAGCTTCACGAATCCTAAATGAAGTCTTCAAGTTGTTAACCTAATAATGGTTTTGGGAAACCTAGGTTAATGGAGAATCGATTCTAGTTTGCAATTAGGACATACGAGAGTGTCGGGATTAGGTTTCCTAGATGCTAGAGTTCTCCCTTATATAGTATTTCAAATCAGGGTTGCTTATAACCAAAGCTAAGATAGCTTAGTAACAAAGCAATTGATATTCACCGTTAGATGAAATCCTGATTTAAGATTCAAGCTAAGTCTGCTTAGAATATAAGCAATCAATCTCCACCATTAGATGGTATTATCTTGATACACACAAATGAATATACCTATATTTAGATATGGGTGAACCGTATACCTTATTGGCTCAATAATATTTAACCGAAGTTAGCCATATGAACACTTATAACTAATCCACATTCATCTAACACTTCTAGATAAAATATGATGATCAATCAATCATGATAGATAATCAAATGAATCTAAATGTGTTTCAAGAGAGTTGTTCAAATGTTCATCATCTCATAGAAATATATGTGAACCATTTGAAACAAAATCAGTTTGGCTTGTAATTGTACAGAGTACTTATACAAGAACCAATTCATGAACATAATTCCACGGTTTGTAAAACTAGTTCACATACCTTATATCATTAAAGTTCCAGTGACTTTAGTTCGCAAACGAACCTGAGTTCATGAGTATGAAAATCACACTTATCGATTTTAGAACTTGACCAGTGTGTTCGCAAAATGAGTACGTGAACAAAAATTCCGTACTTTGGCTTTGTCTAGCCATTCGCAAACAGGGTACGTGAACAACAACGATCCGGACCTTTTTACAGGTAAACCAGTTCGCAAATAATAGTTCATGACCGGAACTAGACTTGCGCAGTCATCATACAAAGTATACAACCTTCATTATATCTAGACATTGATAGTCATTTTAAAACTCTCATTTAATCATCGAAACATCCTTGGAAGATAACAATGGTAATCTTACACATACCAATAGCTTCAAGTAATTTTCAAGTAATTAATCGATTAATACGAAACTTCCCATGTTGACATCAAATGATTGTCTCACATAAATCATGTAAGATGTTCAAGGTAATTTTCACATGATTATCTTTGACTTAATATCTATTTTCCAACAATTAAATCGTCTCCAACTAAAATCGTCAAGTATACGATGAATTTAGCTAAAGCTAAAAGCTTCCAACACGTATTTCGAGAAATAGATAAACTCGGATCGAAATATCAAATGTGTATAATGTAAAGTCTATATATCTATACGACTTTTGTCTCAATAGGAGTATTTGAGCATAAAAACTGGTTCTGCTGTTTTTGGTAAATTTGGGTGTGTTGATGAGAAACGAATTCAAACCCTAAACAATACACTGCACGGAAGTACTTTTAGATTCGAGAGATCAATCTGTAAGACTCTGGCCTTAACTAAGAAATGGTCGTTCCAGATTCAATTCGATCACAAAGTGAAGGAGAAGGATTGATCTTAGGGAGGGAAGCGAAGAAGGTGTTTGAGATCAAAATGTTGAATTATGAAGGTGTGGCTATTTATGACTTGTATCAGAATGTGGAACTGGCTTGCAGAATGTAAGCTATCAGTTCTTGGTGTTTTCTGGATACTTGTGTTGATAACACTTACCTTTTTTGTCGAAATAGGTTGAAAACGTATTTATACAAGTCATATGAGCGCAACCTTGATCTCGTAGGAAGTGGAGAAGGTTAAGTGATGGAGTAGTAGGGTTGTGTAGGAGATGGTGATCATCACATGGTTACTCCTTCACCCACTTTTCTCATTGTTGTTAACCGTTCATCTCTTCCTGACATGTTCTCGTGATGGGCGCGTTGCACGCCACACGATGTAAACCTCCAGACCAATACCCCAGTAAGTATCCCTCAGTTTACGACATGTGTGATGTCTCGAGTAAGTAGGTAAAGTTATTGGACTTGCCGCAAAGAATAGCATACAGTGCTATTAGGTGAAATGACTAAGTTGTTTATGGAGTCGATATTCATAAAATATTGCATGTGTTCGATGCATTACATGCATCGCTTTTAAGTGAGCAGCTCAAGATAATCGATATGCATGAAGCATCGGTGTTTTAAAGCTTGATTGAATAATTCGCGGATTGAGCATCTTAAAATAGCAGCATGTACGACCACCTTCGGGTGATCGTTTGAAGGCCGCATGGGCGATCCATCATTTGGTCGATCGTTCCCGGTAACAGAGTGGCGGCCGGTGATCATTGAGGTACCTTATTGATCGCATAATATCTAATCCAAACTGTCTGACCAAGCTAGCGAAGTTTAACGGATGAGATGTTTAGCGGCAGATGTTTGCCGTCGTTGATATAATTTTAAAGTTTAAGGACGTGCGGACATCCCTTCTTTGGCTAGTCGAATCCAAGCACTGGGTGCTAATTCAAACAAATCGATTGGGCATGCATGGAAACAAGCTGACAGCGTGCATGCCTACATCTCTTGGTCTATCAAAATTGGATATAGGCCACTCGATTCGGCCGGCGAAGATGAGTGGCCACGATCAATTCACGACAGAAATATATTGTCGCAAAGCGCAAATTAGGGTTTTGGACATCCGCTGCTACTCCAATTCGATCGAGCAATTTGATGCTTCATTAACCTCCCACAGGTAAGTCGATCGAACATGAATAGAGTTGGGCCGGTAGTGAACTCGTGTGCATTTCCCTGATCGTCTAAAACACGATCTAAGCCATCCAAACAGGCTAGCTAAGTTGGATGTTCGTGATCGGTTTAAGACACTAATGTACTTCCGCGACCCAAATTAGGGTTTAGAAACATCACGCCTTCCATAGTTTGGGAAAACGATTTATTGACTTATGGTTTTGTCGTGGACAGACCGATCAGGTTGGGGAAAGCTGGGCCAACGGTGTACGCGCTAGCACTTCCTTAATTACTCGTTGAGTAATCCAAGCCCTCCAACCATGTTGGAAAAGTTGGACGGCTGTGACGCTTTTAAGACCGTTTTGGACAGTGTATGCTCGTTCGAGCTTCTTTCCATAGCGTGACCACCCTACTTAGGGCTGGAGTTTGACAATGCTGGGATGTATTTAGGCAATGTCCGATCAGTTGGGGCATTGGTGGGCCAGCTGATGGTCATCATGATGGTTGCCTATTTCTGCCGGGGATTGGCCAGGCTTGTTAAATTACGCGGCCAAATTGTGTGGCCATGATCGTTTCTGATACTGATATGGATAGTCTAGATTTTCCTTAAGGAAATTAAACATGTTCAATCGAGTTGTCTTTAGTTAAAAGCGTTTCGATACAAGATTCTCTTTGTCAGAGAGTGATGCAGCCTGTGTGGGTATTTTCATGCAAATATCAATACTGACACTTCGGAGGATTCATGTTATTCTGCTGAGAATGAACACTTAATTGTCATGTCATGTCGATGATAAGAGTTCGACTAAGAGCATAGCAGGTAAAATAATAGGTAAATCATGCATTAATTAATAATGCTGGTATAAAATAGAAATCACAGAATATTTGGGATTGCTACTACGCACACCATTTTGAGTGAATTTCATATGCATTGAATTCCTCAATGGGCGAGGAGGTTTTTTACACTCGTCAATTTTCAAATGGCTTTACCCCTTGCAGGGTGACAGCGCATTAAATACTGGTTTTATAATTTTAGCCTTGAACTAAAAATCACCATCAACATTAAGTCCCCTGCTTAGCACGTAATAGTTACACTATTGCGGGGTAAGCACTAGATGGTGACAAATAAAGATAAAACTTATGAGACAAAGTTAGATGTTACCAGGAGATATGGGTCGTCATGTCTTTGGAACATGTCACGTAGAGGCATCCAGGTGATCATTCCCCTAGCATGATGTCGGTTGGCCTCAGGTAGATTAGGCATATGGTTGTTCAGATCTCAAACTATTCATGATGATGTCGTAATCCTTGAATCTGATGTGGACGAGCCCTATCATGAGGAATATACTTAAAAGGCTGCTGAAGCAATTTCTAAAAAATTTGTTGAAGCAGCTCCCAAAGAGAACGTTGATGCATCTTCCGGTCGAAGCGGTTTCCGGAGATAATGTTAAAGCATGTCCTGGAGAGGACTCTAGTGAAAGCACCATTGGCCCTGGTGTTGATGACACTTCTTTTATGTTTAGTAGTCTTTTTTTCATGCGGCTGGAGCCAGGGCTTGATCGAATAATAATCCCTCATTTACACTGTAACTTCCATTTGTTATATCACGTGTGTTGTGCTGCCATGAACAGAATATCCAGGAGTCTTATTTGTTAGGTGCGTAGGCTCTATCTCCAATTAATAGCACGTGTGATGTGATTGGACACGTCTGAAGAAGTAATTGCAATCTGGGACTACCGCGTGCACTAGCTCGCTGCTTCCTGATTCCGTGAAGGGATTTCCCAAAATATGAAAATTACAGATGGCAATACTTCTTTCTGGGATCTAGGCACAATGAGATGGTGATTGAGAGGTTATTTCGTCATTGAAGAAGCTGCACTTCAGGGTATGAATTACGCTTGCCCTAAGAAGCATGTACTTGCTGATTAATGATTTCTTTCAGTGATCTTTCTATTTATGATTGCGATGATGATATGCTAAGGATGCTTGTATGGGGACAATCCTCCGGAGCCGTTAAGTGAAGTAGACAAGATGAGAGGCGTTCCGTTATCGATGAGCCACTATCAAGGACTTCGTTTCAAGCAACATCCTTTGAACCGTCTTCTGAATCTTGGATGGTTGTATGGAATGGGATGCGATGAGAAGTCCCTAGTTATACTTCATAATCGATGGCATGGATGGACACGTGAAAACATCTTTGATTTGTAATATGGAGTCTTTGATGCACATGTACGTCTTCATGTTAAGAATTTTATGCGGATCGTAAAGCTTCAACAGTGATGATTGCTAATATTAGGAATAAACCGTTGAGGGACGTGAATGCATCCTGTGCTGGCAGTCCCTAGGTGTAATTATCCCGAGATTATTTTCTCTTGAAATATGTAATTCCATTGCATTTTATGGTAAGGTGTTGAAGCGGCCTCGGCCTCTGAAGAAAGCGTTGAAGTGGCTTCGGGAAAGAGTGTTGATGAGGCTTCGGGAGATAGAGCGTAGAAGCGGATTCTTCTGGAGAGAGCGTTGAAGCGGCTTCTTCGAAGGAGTTCGGGAGAGAGCGTGTGTTAAAGCGGATTTTTCTAGAGAGAGCGTTGAAGCGGCTTCTCCTTCAGTTTGATTTTCCCTTACAAATTACATGGTTCCTGATTGACCGTCTCTCTTATGTTGAAGAAGTCCTTGACTGACAGTAAAGGAATTTCATGTTGAGTCTCAGTCCCCAAGCGTGAGTTACATGGCTCTATCTTGTATGGTCAGTGGGTTTACTATAATAAAGATATTACCATCTCTCCTCTGTACTGGTGACTCTATTACTTCTTCATGGGAACGCAAAATATGCAGAAGTTCGGACTACCTCTATCTGTAGTGGTTGTTGCTATGGTGAAGCTCTGACAATCAATAACGATTCTTGGCAGCAGATATGATCAGAAGAGACTGGTAGGGAGAGGCATGATAGCTACTTGCACGAACTTGGAAGTCTTCATATAATGGTAGAGATTGTCTCGTTATTATAGGGAGAAGGAACCGATAGCTTCCTTGATGTTTCCTCATGGAATGGAGAAGAGTGAGATAGACCCCTGCCCACGAGTATCTATTGAATTTTCAACTTGATATATGCTGTCACGTTGGGTCTGAAAAAATAATTTGGGAGAGAGTTGGAGTTGAACCCAATGTTGATGAGGATCATACGAGTTGCTGATTATGAGGCCGTATTTGCGTCTACGTTGCATTTTATAGACGTCCAGGCATATCGCTGGTTTTTGACAATACATCTGATCTCTTGAGTATGTCCTCATCTTTGTTTTTCTGGAATCATAATGATAGCGTGCTTGCGTCTCTCTAAATTCAGCATCTTTGAGATGGATAGTGCTGAGTAGTCCCCAACTACACTCCTTTGTCTTTATCATCTTTGGATCGTGACTTTGAGGAGTATGGAAGTTCCCTCATACGAATGATTTAACTAACATGTTGTGCAAGTATGAAGAATCTCTTGACATGGAGAGTTCGTATATACCTCTTAAGTCCCGGGTGCGACCTCCTTCAGTAATACAACTACTTCTTCTACGGGAGACGAAATTCTGAAAGCGTCTCTCACCGATTTTGTTGTCGTCAAGCCATATATGGTATATCTCTGATATTGTTTTATCATTGTGATAGTCGTGCATGTGGTACTGAGGTTGGAGTTGGCGGTCTTGGACGCGCATGATGTTGTATCTTGGTGGTTTTCCTCTTGCTGCTTCAGTGAAGCTTCTTACAAAAGGATGGAGGTTGTATTGCCTATTGGTGAGATGTATGCTTCCACGAATATCATGAGGCTCTTCATTCATGGCAGGCCTGGTTCTTTATAGTAGGTGTTGTTGTTGTCGAGCATTTAACAGCTTCACGAAGTTCAGAGGATGTCTGAAATTACAGATTCTCCAGCAAAGCACGATAGATGGGTACCATTCTATTAATGCATAATTCCACCAATCATTGTTCAATCATATTTGTATCATGACAATCCAGTGCCTATATTTTGAACCTCTTGACATAATCACTTGGATGTTTCTTGTTTCGCTGGAACATCCTCCCCAAATCTGAAAAGGTGATTTTCTCGGATACGAATACTTCTTGTAGAAAGCCGTTACCATCTCTCACAAGTTGGATACGTTGTTTGGTGCAGTGTCATTGTACCAGGTGTACGCTCTCCCGGTAAGTGACTTTGAGAACTCTTTCAAGTGGAGGACATGATTGTATTCGTGCTCTCCTAATGACTTCAGAAAAGGAGAGATGTGTTCACGAGCATTACCAGTTCCGTCATAAATGGAAAATTGAGGAGAGGAGTATCCTCTCGGAAGAGAAACTCTTTGCACATTAGGAGGATAAGGAGGCTGATGTTGGTGCAGGTCTACCGGATTTTCCTTGTCTCAATGCTAGAGAAGTCGTTCTAGATCCTCACGCGTGATGAAATTGGATGGCTGATTCCTTTCCCTTGAGCGTTCAGGAGAAACACGAATCTCTTCATTTATGAATGCACGCCCTGTTGAAGTGCTTATGCCAAAAGTATTGAAAGTACTCCTTATTGGTTCTATAGACTGACACGGCTCTTGTGGTAGTCACTCCAGTAGCGTCTTTAGGAAAGTGAGTACCTCTTTCGGCCTCCTCTGGTCTCTCGTCCTGATGGGGAAGTGGTAGTAGATCTAGTAACGACCAAGGCATTATGCTCGAAGAAATATTGGTGGCAGCGACTCTGGCTCTGGTGATCGGATGTGTCACATCTAAGGGAGTGTCTCGCTGTCGTCCGGGTTGACATAATAGGCGAACCCTTTATGATGATTTGAAGATGGGTCATGCATCCTTTGTTGTGGCAGACGTACAAATTCTCGAATTTACGCCATGTTCTGGATTTACATGCTTTGTTGATGAAGTGGTAGCGGATATTCCTGACTTTAAACTGGTAGCAGTGGTGGAATAAAGATAGACCTTTTCTTTTGTTATCTCTACAGGTGTCTTTTTAGGACTCCAATGGTGTTGAGATTTTTTGTCGATTATCTCCATACTGGAACAACAACTACACGAATCTTCACTTTGTCTTTATGGGTGTGGACCCTTTGAGGCATTTCTGGCTTGCTCCATATAACACTTGTGGTGTTTGCAGAAAAGGCGGTTGCTTCATCCGGATCTCTAGAGAAGCCGTTACGTTCTTCTAAGTAGTAGTCATTATTATGTCTCCACGCGGCTCTTTGGTCCTTTCATCTGGGAGATTTACTGATGCTCATCTATCCAAGGAATTTCTAATAGCATTGCTTAAAAAGGCATTTTTATGAAGCTTCTTAGTGAATGAAACACCGGAATTGAAATTGGTTGTTGAACCTAAATTGAATTGAACGATTGAATTGGATCTAAGATCCACCCTTTTAAAATTGAGAAAACATGAATAAATATTGAAATATTGATTTCACAACCGAGAGATCAATCTCCCACCGCGGTCAACAATTATATGAGGGTAAAAACTGGTTCTGCTGTTTCTGGTAAATTTGGGTGTGTTGATGAGAAACGAATTCAAACCCTAAACAATGCACTGCACGGGAGTACTTTTAAATTTGAGAGATCAATCTGTAAGACTCTGGCTTAAACCAAGAAATGGTCGTTCCAGATTCAATTCGGTCACAAAGTGAAGGAGAAGGGTTGATCTTATGGTGGGAAGCGAAGAAGGTGTTTGAGATCAAATATTGAATTATTAAGGTGTGGCTGTTTATGACTTGTATCAAGATGTGGAACTGGCTTGCAGAATGTAAGCTATCAGTTCTTGGTATTTTCTGGATACTTGTGTTGATAACACTTGTTCTTTTTTGTCAAAATAGGTTGAAAACCTATTTATACAAGTCATTTGAGTGCAACCTTGATCTCGTAGGAAGTGGAGAAGGTTAAGTGATGGAGTAGTGGGGTTGTGTAGAAGATGGTGATCATCACATGGTCACTCCTTCACCCACTTCTCTCATTTTTGTTAACCGTTCATATCTTCCTGACATGTTCTCGTGATGGGCGCGTTGCACGTTGCACGCCGCACGCTGTAAACCGCCAGACCAATACCCCAATAACTATCCCCTAGTTTACGACATGTGTGATGTCTCAAGTAAGTGGGTCAAGTCATTGGACTTGACGTAAAGAATAACATACAGTGCTATTAGGTGAAATGACTAAGTTTTTTTTATGGAGTCTATATTCATAAATTATCGCATGTTTTCGATGCATGTAATGCGTCGCTTTTACGCAAGTAACTCAAGACAATCGATATGCATGAAGCATCACTGTTTTAAAGCTTGATTGAATAAGTCGCGGATTGAGCGTCTTAAAATAGCAGCATGTCCGACCACCTTCGGGTGATTGTTTGAAGGCCGCATCGGCGAGCCATCATTTATTAGATCGTTCCCCATGACAGAGTGGCGGCCGGTGATCATTGAGGTACCTCATTGATCGCCTAATATCTACCCCAAACTGTCCAACCAAGCTGGCAAAGTTGGACGGACGAAATGTTTTGCGGCAGATATTTGCTGCCGTTGATATAATTTTAAGGTTTAGGGATGTGCAGACGTCCCTTCTTTGGCTAGTCGCATCCAAGCACTAGGTGATAATTCGAACGGACCGATTGGGCATGCGAGGAGACAAGCCGCCAGCGTGCATGCTTACATCTCTTGGTTTATCAAAATCGGATCTATGCCACTCGATTCGGCCGGCGAAGATGAGTGGCCACGATCAATTTATGACAGAAATATATTGTCCTAAAGCGCAAATTAGGGTTTTGGACAGCCGCGGCTACTCCAGTTCGAGCGATCAATTCGATGCTTCATTGACCTCCCACAGGTAAGTCGATCGAACACGAATAGAGTTGGGCCGGTGGTAAACTCTTGTGCACTTCCCTGATCGTCCAAAACGCAATCTAAGCCATCCAAACAGGCTAGATAAGTTAGATGGCTGTGATCGATTTAAGACACTAATGTACTTCCGCGACCCAAATTAAGGTTTAGAAGCATCAAGTATGCCATAGTTTGGGCAAACGATTTATCGCATTATGGTCTTTCCATGGACAAAAAAAATCGAGTGGGGGAAAGCTGGGCCGCTGGTGTCCGTGCTAGCACTTCCCTAATTACTCGTGGAGTAATCCAATCCGTCCAACCAGGATGGCAAAGTTGGACGATTGTGATGCTTTTAAGACCATTTTGGATAGTCTATGCTCATTCGATCTTATTTCCACAGCGTGACCACCCTACTTAGGGTTGGAATTTGATAACGCTGGGATGAATTTAGGCAAGGTCTGATTAGTTGGGGCGTTGGTGGGCCAGCCGATGGTCATCATGATGGTTTCCTATTTCTGCCGGGGCTTGGCCAGGCTTGTTGAATTACGCGGCCAAATTGTGTGGCCATGATTGTTTTTGATACTGATATGGACAGTCTATATTTTCCTTAAGGAAATTAAACATGTTCAATCGAGCCGCCCTTAGTTAAAAGCGTGTTGATACAAGATTCTCTTTGTCAGAGAGTGATGTAGTATGTGTAGGTATTTTCATGCAAATCTCAATACTGGCACTTCGGGAGATTCATGTTATTCTGCTGAGAATGAACACTTAATCGTCATGTCATGTCAATAATGATAGTTCGGTTGAGAACATAGCACGAAAAATAATAGGTAAATCATGCATTAATTAATAATGCTGGTATAAAATAAAAATCACATAATATTTGGGATTGCTACTACATGCACCATTCTGAGAGAATTTCAGATGCATTGAATTGCTCAATGGGAGAGGAGGTTATTTGCACTCGTCACTTTTCAAATGGATTTACCGCTTGCATGGTGACAGCGCATTAAATACTGGTTTTACAATTTTAGCCTTGAACTAAAAACCACCATCAACAAGGATATATAATACAATAGACTTCTGATTGATATATGAGTTCAAGTCTCCACATACCTTTTGTTGATGAAGTTCCTCCAAGCTCTTCAGTAGATATTCTTCTTCAATTGGTGAATGCCATGAAGTCTAAATCTCAACTACACACATCTATCCTAATCCGAGACATAATTTTAAGTAGACTAGAAATCAAGTATATAGTTTTTATCAACTAAACTTGACAAACAAGCTTGAGATAGCAACACTTGCGAGTTCGACCGAGCAGTGCTCTAACAAGATTGATCTTGGATATTGATTTTCGGGATCATCCAAGTACTCTTCTTACCAATCAGTTTCATATACCCCTTTGTCTATATATACTTATTGAGAAGAGATAGAGATATAAACTCCATATACATAAAGTCAAGGATCATTAAGTTGGTTTGCTTGAAATTGTATTGAGTTTTGTCCATACAGGTTACCTAATGAATAAGTTTGCAGTGTACTTGGTACCCTATCCTTTTCAATTGGTATCAGAGCAGGAAAAGACCTTTAGACCTAACAAGTCTGTGTTTTTGACGATCTGAATTATGGACAAGAGTATATTCTCTAATATCGTATTACCAATTATAGAAATATCTGTCTTTATGGACTCTATTAACAAGATTGGATCTCCTTCCCTCTTAGGACTAGATGAACATCATGTTCCCATAAAATAATATATTACTGGGAATTATTATCCCCGTTATCTTACGGATTAGTTTGACTCAGAAGTTGAAAAGGAAGCACCCAAGGAAAGTGCTGAGATTTTTATACGTCTTGGAATTCAGGCTTCCGAGGTCAATAGGCTGGAAAAAAAGTCAACAATGTTATTGGTAAGGTTAATGAAAAATATTCACGAATAAGGATACTTTTCGAAGATAAGGATGAAGTGGATAAGAAAATTATCTCACTTGAGACACAACTTGAGAAGAACTCCCTAAAACTTCAATATTTACTAGACATTCCTCCAACTCCATGCAACACGTGTGAATCTGAAAAGTTATCCTTGTCTTTGGTTTCATTAAAGATAAAAGAGTTAGAGGAAGTGGTTGCCAATGGTGCTCATGGTAACTCAAGTAAATCTCTTTACAAATGTTAGAGCATTGCTCGGTCGAACTCGCATGCGTTTCTATCTCAAGCATGTTTGTCAATATTAGTAATCAAAACTATACGTCTTGATTTCTAGTTTACTTATGACTAAGTCTCGGTCTAGGATAGCTAAGTATAGTTGAGTTCGAGACTCCATGGAGATTATCTTACGAAGACGAAGAACTACTCAAGGAACCAGAGGAACTTCATCTGACCAAAAGGTATGTGGAGACTTGAACTTATCTATCACTTAAAAGTATATCTATATCCTACTCTTGAGACAACAATCGTATAAGTATGATAGTTTTCATACATACACATTTTCTATTTCGAGCCAACTTTACTCGCCTATCTTTTTCTCGAAATATGTGTTGGTAAGATTTCACTTTAACCACTTTTTATCTTTACCCGTGACGAAAGTCATGATGACGTTTCAATCTTGAAAATAGATTTGATGACGATAGTTGTGAATAATGATTGTTATAACATTATAGAAGAATGTTTCAATGATTGAAATATAGAGTTGAGATTATGTAACCATCTATGGATATAAGCATATATAGTGTGTTCGCACATTAGTGTATAAATCCATGTACTGGAAACCAAGTGTGTGCATATGTGTGCATGCGGTATTGGTGAAGGAGACGGGTTAGGTACGCGTACTGGCGGAAGTTTTCGAACCGAAAATTTCTGCTGAGTTTGTAAGTTTGCAAACTGTAAAACCAGTCACCTTAGGTATGCGTACCCATACGTGTACCCACGGAAGCTTTCGAACCAAAAAATTCTGCTGAGTTTGTAAACTCAAATCCGGTAGCTAAGGTACGCATACCCGTATGCGTACCCAAGATGGTTATATTTCTCAAATCGGTAGCTCATGAACTTAAAAAATAAATCAATAAGGAATGCAATCTTTGCAAAACGTGGCTATATTGTTCATGAATTGATTCGAGTGAATCAAACCGATTTTGTTTCAATTGTGTATATGTATAAAGATATAAGCAATTGAATAACTCTTCAGCTAATTCTTTTGAGTCATTTGAACTAGTTGTGAAGAAGATGAATATGGTTGATATGAAAGTGCTCATATGACTAACCATTGGTTAACTATTTATGAACCAACTAAATGTACACGTTTAGGTATGGTTACTCAAACCTAAATGAAATACATTTCATTTGTATGTGACAAGCTAAGTTTCGATCTAACGGTTGAAATATATTATCTTAGATAAATCAGGTTTTTCATATAACGGTGAATATTGAATGCTTTGTTACCAAGGTAACTTAGATTGCAAACCCTGATTTGAAAACTATATAAAGGAGACATCTAGCAACTGGAAAAACTAATCCCTACACCACATGTGTGATACTAGTTGGTTTTGCTAGAGTTGATTCCCCTTTAACCGTAGGTTTCTTCTCGAGACCTTGCCGGTTAACGACTTAAATACTTCATTGGGATTGTGAAGCCAGACGAAACTACTTCTCTTGTAGTTGAGCGATCTGATCTTACCATTTTTTATTATACGAGTTCAATTGAATAATTGGCTTGAGATTATATCTCCGATAGGGCAATATAAAAATAAATCACAAACATCTTTGTCTCATCATTTGTGATTCCGCAATATCTAGTTTTGCTACCATACGATTTAGATTATTGTGAGGTGATCAATAATTCTAGGCTGTTCTTTGGGAATATAAGTCCAAGTTATTGATTAGTTCCTGTTCACCTTTATTTTATCAAAAGACGGAACAAAACTCGTAGGTTTATCTATAGGAGACAGATTTATCTATTATCGTAGACTTTTCTGTGTGATACATATTTGTTTATTAAAGTCTTCGACTTTTGGTCATAGCAACTCTTGGTTGTGGGTAAGATCATCTAAGGGAATCAAGTGCGTAGTATCCTGCTGGGATCAGAGACGTAAGGAGCACAATTGTACCTCGAATCAGTGTGATATTGATTAGGGTTCAAATACAGTCCAGACGGAAGTTAGTTTGTAGTAGGCTAGTATCTGTAGCGGCTTAATACAATGTGGTGTTCAATCTGGACTAGGTATTAGGGTTTTTCTGCATTTGCGGTATCCTCGTTAACAAAATTTCTGGTGTCTGTATTATTTCTATTTCGCATTATATTTTGTTATATAATTAAAATATCACAGGTTGTGCGTTGTATCGATCAATTGTGAAATCCAACCTTTGGTTGTTGATTGGAAATTGATTGATCCTTGGATATTGGTCTTTGGTACCATCTATGGTTATATCTCTTGTATTTGATAAATACTCGCAGATTTGTATTTGCTTGAGTATAGATCAAATCGAGAGATATAAATATTAACTACTTGATATACTTTTTATTAAGATTGAGTCTAACTGTGTAGTTGATTCTCTTCAAGTATATTAGAGTTAGTCCATACAAATTGCTAATCGAAATATTGTGTGAGGTTGTTAGACCCCCGCTTTTTCAATTGGTATCAGAGCAGGCAAACATATTTAAAGGCTTTATCAGTCTGTGTTTGTAGCGATCTGACTCTATGGATAGAGGTACTACCTCTATTAACATACCACCAGTCTTTGATGTCTCAAATTACTTATGGTAGAAAATTTTTAGGCGAGCGTTTCTTCAAGCGCATGATTTTCAATCATGGGTATATGTTGTTAATATCTATGATGCTCCCGTTGTGGAAATAGGTAATGCTACTGTTCTAAAGAATATTGGCGAATACGATGCTGCTAAGATACTTGTTGTAAAGAAAAACTCCGACGGTTTAAATGCCATCATACATGCCATTACCCCAAATCTTCAGCACCATGTGTCAAATTGCACTAGGTCTAAAGATGCGTGGGATATCTTAGAAACCGTATTCGAAGGTAATACCAGTGAAAAGGAAGCCAGGCTTCAGAACCTAAATTCTGATTAGGAAAACCTTTGTATGGCAGATGAAGATTCATTTGATGAGTTTGATCACAAAATGTCTTAAATTGTTAATGCATCTTTTGCATTGGGTAAGACTATTCCTGAAAAGGACATTGTGATAAAAATTCTCAAATCGATGCCATCTAGATACTATTCTAAAAAAGCATGCCATCGTAGAAGGAAATAACCTTGACACACTTTCCAGTAATACTCTGATTAAAAAGTTAAAAAATATTGATCTTGACCGGAACACAGGCAGAACTTTTGCATTTAACGTTGTGATCACAACAAGTGAATCCTCTAACTTGTCTTGGGCGGATGAATATTGTTCTAATCATGTCGATTTTGATAAATTACTGATGATGAAAGAGATCAAAATGTTTATAAGGAGGAAGAATAGATGTGATGAATATCCATCTTTAGTTAATGCTTCTGATGATTCAATACAAGAAAAATATACTCTGAGTGATTACATCGTTGATGATCATAACCGATGTAATGGACTTTCAGCACAATTTGCAGAATCCCTCATCTATTCAACTTATGATTCAGATTTTGAATATGACAAAGAGTTTTTCAATCTCTTGAACAAAGAGATTCTTCAAGAAAATCTTCATCTAAAGGCTTCCTTGAAGAAAACTAAATCATCACTCTTAATGAAGAATACTGAGATAGAGCGTCTTAATGACAACTTCGTCAAAACCATATATCTAAAGGAAGAAGAGATTAATTTTAAGGACCCTCAAGCTCATCAAAATTATTAGACCGGTCAAGTGACGAATTAGTCGATAATGACTCGATTAGTTTAACACAAACGTTAATTAATAGAAATTAATCTAACAACAATTTAGATACAAAACTAGTATCGTTAGATAGATATCGAAAAGTTAAGTGGAATAGAATACTCGAACGTGTCATTAGGGTATCAGACGAAGAAGATATTATCAGATTTATTTAAAGGGAAACGTTAACCGCTTGGCTACCCTTATCAATTTCGGGTGCCTTTAGAAATTCTGGCCGGCCTTATCAACCCAAAGCGAGAGGATAAACTCTCATTTATTTTCTTCTTTTTATTTTTTCTTCTTCTTCTTTTCTCTTCTCCCATGTTCTTATTTTGTGTGTGATTTGAGTTCACGAAATAGTGGTTCTGAGATCATGAGAAGATGATTCACATCAAGTAACGATTGTTACTAGTTGTGTTGATTAGAATAGGTGATTCAGAGTTAATCGAAAGGTGAATCAGAGAGTCGGTATTAGGGTTGTGTTATGTTTTTCCCCTAAATTAAGAATTAAGGTTTGTAGATCGATTGAAGTTGATAAGTGTTTGAGTTGTAGACATATGAAGGTTAAAAGGGTTATCATTAAATTGATAATCTGCAGTGGTATTGATAAAGATTGATGAACTAGGGTTTCAGTTGAGGCTCAAAGAAGAATTAGAAGATGAAGTTAATGGTCCAGGGGATTGAATTAACGATGGGTTCGTTCTTAATTGATGCTTGATTGAACCTTTGGTGGTGTTTGTTGATGAATTAAAAAGTTAGGGTTTTGTTAAAATAATTCAGAGAAGCTTTTGAAGATGAAATTGATGTTCTAAGGTGTGATATGAGATGGGTTTGAATTTAGTTAGATTTTAAGTTGAAGAACAATCTGAATTTGATAGTTAGGGTTTGAAGTTTTGAATCAGATGTTGGTTGAATCTAATGAAGAACATGGGTTTGATTCTCGTGTAAGGATGAGGATGGATATTAAGTAGCTGTTATAAGTCCTGGATTGAGTTAGATGATGTTGCTGGTCCTATGATGGATTATGGAGATTGGTTAAAGCAAAGCAGAGTTCGTTTTCAGTTGCTTGAGCAAGATTAAATTAAGGTAATTGTTCTTATCTGCTATCTTAGTAAGTTATGAAGTTCTGTTATTGGATTTATGAATTATCAATGAAGTAAGATTTGAGAACGGATATGGTGGGTATGCAATTGAGTTGTAGCCGTCGTTTTGTGTGATGTGAACCTAAAGAAGATGTTGATAGTTATTGTTTTGGATTATTATAATTGAATCTGTAGAGCTGGTTTGGAATATGAGTTATTGAATTAAGGGGAAAGTTTAAGAAGATGGTTGTGTTGGTGGTATTGGTTTGAAATATAGGATGAACTTGGTTGAGCTGTCTTAAGTGGTGTTGAAGACAACTAGCTTGAAGGATAGATTTGGTAATGAATGTATATGAGTATTATACAGATGGTGTTGCAAGTAGTAAACACAGTACATGAAGGAGATTATGGTTGTGGGGATATGAGTTGAGTAGAATAGGCGGAGTTATCATGTTGCAGGTGCAAGTGAATTGAATTACAAATGGAGTCTTAGTGTTATGGTATATCTAAGTTAGTAACACTGTGGAGTGAGTGAAACTTGGATCGAGTCTGAAGAGTTGAGAGTGCAAGGATATGAAGCTAGAGGTGTTGTGGGTACATAGATGGGATGCAAGTGAAGTTATTAATGGCTCAGGTCAAGAAGATGGTTACAATGATTTTTAGAGTTGTAAATAGTTACTGCTGTGAAAGCTTGGAAATGCATTCGCAGGTAGGCTCAATTGTGATTATGAAATAATCTTGTAGTTATTTGGTAGAATTGAATTTGTAATAGAGTTTTGGATTTGTGTTATATGTTGTTGATACACCATTATGATGCGTCTCAAGTTTTGGCATGTGCAATGGACTTGGCCAGATTGCATTCAATTTAGCTGATTGCTAAGTTGTAATCCCAGTCAGTTGTCTGACTCGTCTGACTCAGTTTGTCTGACTGATTTGACTCTAAATGAGCTGACCTTGACCGATTACCGATTTAACTCAGTGGACCTTGACCAAGTTAACCGTTGACTAATCCTTAGACTTTGACCAGACTTGACCCTAGACTTGACTTGACCCTGATTGTTGACTTACCTTGACTGTTAGTTGACCTTGACTGTTAGTTCGACCGTTAGAGACTGTTAGTTGACTTTGGTGGACTTGGGCTTAGGGCAGTTTTCTTAATTAGATGTTTTGGACCTCTTGTGGTCCGAATTAGACTTTGGTTCGTTCTACGAAGTTGTAGATATTCATAAGACTTAGCTATGGACTATATAATCAATCTAATTGGATTAGTAAACCCTTAGTTATACTAAAGATAGAGAATAAGATACCATAATGGGCTTAGAACCATTAGATAGAATTGTATAATTCTTGTGTGAGCCATCTTGGCTAGATTCTTAGAGTTTATGTATGATTAACAGTTAGTCTATATTAACAACGATCGATTCAAAGGATGAACCAGTGGATCATGGATCTCGAGGTATGCGAGGCTTGTCATCAAAAGAGGTGGGAATCGATAACGAACTCTCTTGTATTCATTATTGTTTTACAAATCAATCTTTGTGTTGTGAAATTCATGCATATCTTTTTGTGCTTGGTGTGGTATGAGATGTGTGCCGACACAATATCAGTATTCTATGGCTAGGGCGATACACCGCAATATTATTATGGCTAGGGCGATACACCGCAATATTATTCTTCCTTTATATATATTCAAAGAAGAAGTTATTTCTATGGCTAGGGCGATACACCGCAATATTATTATGGCTAGGGCGATGCACCACAATATTATTCTTCCCTTATGTGCGGCAACACACATCTCATACATGGATGTTTACTGTTATTTATGAATGTCTATGAAGAAGTTTCTACTTTATGTTTCATTGTCTTTCCTTGTATTACCCGAATTTCGATAAAACCTGCATTGTCTTTGAATCATATTAATGATTACTTGAAAGCTAGTTGTTATTCCTTCTGGGCACCCCTTTTAGGGATGATGTGCTCACCCATTCCCACTTTCAGTTTTAGTGACAGATCAAAGCGTAGCGGAAGTTTCGTGCCGTTGAGTCTTCTACTATATTTATTATGTTGTATATTCTATTTGCAAACCAAATGATTATTGTATATGTATCATTTGAGAGGATTTCTTGTATATGTATTTCTGAGCGGGGTTAAGTTTTGTAGCAGAATTCTTAATTGAATGTTTAAGTAAATGATTTAGATTCTTAGTGCCTCTTTATATAGTTAATCTCTCGGATTAGTCAGCTGCTAGCTTAGGGGGCGCTACAAAGTTGGTATTAGAGCTCACTATTAGATCTTATATGGGAAATGATAGAAATAGCCAGTGTCAGTTAGTGAACTAGATTAGTTTAGAATTGGGTTGGGTTTGAGAGATAAATCTTAATCACTAAAAGTTATTAATAATTAAAATATTTTTGATTGATTTGTTTGTTTATGTATTGAAGTAAAAATTGTAGGGTACACCAATACTTTAGGATTTGATAATAATTAATCTAAAAAAGTATGAACACGTACATAATCCAATAGAAAAATAGTGAGATTAACACAATTGATAAATCTTGAAAGTTACATAAAATTTATTGAATACCTTGACTTATACATAGAAATCAACAATTTATAATCACATAAATGTTAATAATAATGTTGGGACTTGAGAATATTTATAAGAATTGTTAGAATAATAGTTCAACCATCAATGTAAATAATAAAAATATTATAATAGTAGTTATAGATGATAAAAAAATTAATAGAAATAACGGTAAATTTAATAATGGAATGTTAGCATTTATCAATTAAGAGCACGATAAACTTAACTAAATTTTCAATAAAGATATATACCGATAAAAATAATAATCATGATTAAATAGTTACGGAATTAAACTAATGATAAAATTAGAAACATATGTTTTGTGTTTAGACTAGAAATTTAATAAAATACTTAGTAAGCGCTAGACTTAAGAAAGCGAGGACATAATGTATAAAATAAAAAGACTCAATTTGTTAGTAATTTTATACCAAAATTATTTTAATCTAACAAATGATCCAATAAATCTCTAAATGAAATAAGTATACATGAAATAGTAATAATAGTATTCGGATGCTTAGTGTAATATAATGTTATAATTAAAAGAAACTAAATTGTTATATTAATAAGATACTTTACATTAATAGAAAAATCTAAAGACTATTAAGATATATAATAATTTTATGCAGACTGAAACTTAAATCATTATAAATTATCAACGCCAATATTTATCAAGATATAAGATACAGATTCAATATGAATAATGTAGAATTATATTTAGAAGATTAAGAATAATGAGAATAATAACATAGTTGATAATAGTATTTGAGTACATAAGCTGGTAGTAAATTTATAATAGTTAATAATTGGGAAATTCATATATAGTATTACAATAAAATTAAAAGTATCAAATTATTATAAATTGACGTAAAATCGAATTGGGATTACTTATATTGATAAAATAAAGAAATAAATAAATTTTGATGATTAAATTGTTTAAAATGCTATAAAATTTATGAAGTAAATTTTTAAGTTGAATCAGTTACAATTAAATTTAGAGATTAATTAGTCATTATAAATTAAAACTTAATTAATCTTAATAGGTAATCTAGCACTGGAGAATAGTGAAGGTTGTGTTCTCTCTGTTCGTAGGAAGGAATTGTTGGGAATGGCCAACCTTGACAAGGCAAATGCATTCAAAGATGACTAATCATAGAAGTATAATTTAAAACTTTAGAGAACCGATAGTTTTAATCTTACTTAGAAAGATTTGTAGGATTCCTCCTTGAAGTTAGAGACAAATATCTTATCTTATAAAATATAAATTAGTGTAAGGTACTTAGACTTCTGTATTTTATATAATTTAAAATCATCATAGTTCAACCTAGAGCTACAAATTTTATTTTTAGAAGCCATATAGGTTTGTGCTTTATTTCTTATTATTTGCGCTTAGACAAGAGATGGAATTATTCTATAAGTTGGGGAGTTTTCAAGACTAGAAGTTAGTTCCATTTTCTAGGACGAAAATCATACAAGGTGGTGAGAATGTAAGGACCCTCAAGCTCGTCAACATTATTAGACCGGTCAAGTGACGAATTAGTCGATAATGACTCGATTAGTTTAACACGAACGTTAATTAATAGAAATTAATCTAACAACGATTTAGATACAAAACTAGTATCGTTAGATAGATCTCTAAAAGTTAAGTGGAATAGACTACTCGAACGTGTCATTCGGATATCAGACGAAGAAGATATTATCATATTTATGTGAAGGGAAACGTTAACCGCTTGGATGCCCTTATCAATTTCGGGTGCCTTTAGAAATTCTGGCCGGCCTTATCAACCCAAAGCGAGAGGATAAACTCTCATTTATTTTCTTCTTTCTCTTTCTTCTTCTTCTTCTTCTTTTATCTTCTCCTCTGTTATTCTTCTGTGTGTGATTTGAGTTCACAAAATAGTGGTTCTGAGATCGTGAGAAGATGATTCATATCAAGTAACGATTGTTACCAGTTGTGTTGATTAGAATAGGTGATTCAGAGTTAATCGAAAGGTGAATCAGAGAGTCGGTATTAAGGTTATGTTCTGTTCTTCCCCCAAATTAAGAATTAAGGTTTGTAGATCGATTGAAGTTGATAAGTGTTTGAGTTATATACATATGAAGGTTAAAAGGGTTATCGTTAAATTGATAATCTGCAGTGGTATTTATAAAGATTGATGAACTAGGGTTTCAGTTGAGGCTCAAATAAGAATTATAAGATGAAGTTAATGGTCCAGGGGATTGAATTAACGATGGGTTCGTTCTTAATTGATGCTTGATTGAACCTGTGGTGGTGTTTGTTGATGAATTGAAAAGTTAGGGTTTTGTTCAAAGAAATTAGAGAAGCTTTTGAAGATGAAATTGATGTTCTAAGGTGTTGATATGAGATGGGTTTGAATTTAGTTAGAGTTTAAAGTTGAAGAACAATCTGAATTTGATAGTTAGGGTTTGAAGTTTTGAATCAGATGTTGGTTGAAGCTAATGAAGAACTTGGGTTTGATTCTCATTGTTTGTGGAAGAAAACTACTTCTGCCGGTTTAGGTAATTTTGGGTGTGTGTGGATGAGAAGTGAATTTAAACCTTCAACAAATGTGTTGCACGATGAGCACTTTTGATTCGAGAGATAATCTGTACAATTCTGGCCTAAACCGAAGAAACGGCCGTTCCAGATTTGTTTCGGTCACAGGTAAAGGATGTGAGGTTGATCTTAGGGAGGGAAGCGAAGAAGGTGTTGAGAGTATGAAGATGAAGGCTATTTGATGACTTGTTAACAGAAGGTTGAGCAGGCTAGCAAATGTTGCAAAGTGAGCTCTCGGGTGTTGAATACGATGGTATTAACACTTGGTTTTCTGTGTTATGTTGGAAATAGGGAAGAGAACCTATTTATACAAGTCGATAAGCCTTCATCACGTCTCTCGTGGGAAAGTGGAGGAAGTGGAGTGATGGAGGAAGTGGAGTTGTGTGTTAGTGTCACACGGTTGCTTGCCCACTTCTCCTATCGCTAACCGCCCATGTTTCCCTGACACGATCTTGTGATGGCGTGTTGCACACTGCACGCTGTAAACCGCCAGACTAATACCTCAGTTTGTATCCCCCAGTTGTGACGTGATTAATGGCTCGAGTGTGTGGATCGTGGGACCCACATAAAATAGTGCAGGGTGAATCGTGAACTTGGTATGACATCGCATGCAGCCATCTTCAGCTGACCGTTTGGAGGCTGTATGGGCAGGCCACGCCTTGGTCGGTCACCTTGTGAAGAATAGTGACGGATGGTGATCATGGTGATACCTTGTTTTCTGGTTGATTCGCACCCTAAGTCATTCGTCTAAGCTTGCAAAGTTGGACGGACGAGATGGATTGCAACCCTATTTGCGATCGTTGGATGGGAGGCGCGCATGCTGCCTATTTCAACCCAAACGTTTGCATGCTAAGGGAGTTTCTATGGAGGAACCGATTGGCCCTTCATGGAGGTGGTACAATGGTGTTCACGCCCATGCCTGCTTGACTTTCAAAGATTTGATCTAAGTCACTCACTTTAGGTGGAAAAGACGAGTGGTCGAGATTAGAACTTATGGAGGGGCCGTGACATTCCACCTTTGGGCACGCGTACCAAGGAACTTGACCACTGCCGGTCTTGTCCGATCAGCTAGGCGTGAAATCGGGCCCACGGTGGTCATGCTATCATGCTCGGTTCCCTCTAAGTCTCCATCTTTGCCTTCCATCCAAGCCTGCGAAGATGGACGCTCGAGATGTTTCTGCGACATATGCGCCGCAAACTCTAATTAGGGTTTCGGACCGGCCACTTTGGGGGATCGGTCTTGGGTTGCGTGCGCCTCCTTTGGGAAGACCGACCATGTATGTAACATCTTGGGCCGACAGTGAGCATGTACATGATTTCTCTATGACCCTGGGTGCAATCTAATCCATACAACTATGCCTGCGAAGTTGGATGGTCGTGATCGTTTTGGATCTTCTCAACCTGCATAAGGCGTCAACCTAGCCTTGTTTGGGCAATCGTTTCTTGTACCACGGCTTGCCTATGAGGGAGTCGGTCATGTAGGTAGAAAGTGGGTCCGCCAATGGTGTATCATCACTTCACTACTTGTTTTAGGGTATAATCTAAGCCATCCAACTATGCCTGCGAAGTTGGACTTTCACGATTAAAAGAAACCCTAGCCGTGCGTCATGCTCACTTTGAGCGCACGTTTTGGAAGGACCAACTGTAGTTGGTCTTGACCGTTCGGTCATGCATGAAGGTGGGTCTGAGGTGATCATGGTAACATGCTCAGGACCCCCTGAATCTATATCTACACCCTCCATCTATGCCTGCGAAGTTGGACGGATGAGACCTATTTTTGAGTTTGTTTTCAGCATGTGAGACTAGCATGGGTAGTTTTGCCTGCGCTCAACGGGGCTAATATAACCCGCCGTCAGGTAGCCTACGGATGTTTGCATGTCGAACACAAGGCTTTAATTAAAGCATTAATAGTAATGCTGCAAACCTACATAAAATTGGGATGGTTTCTACATGCTCCGCTCTGGGTAGGTTTTAATTCTCAGGGATGGTTGCACATGCTCCAATGAATTAATATGGTGAGGATATTCACCGCATGAAGGCCTTATCCCTTGTAGGACGTCAGCTTAAAATTTGGCTTTTATAATTTTACCCCTGAACAGAATTCCACCATCAATATTAAGTCCCATGCCTAGCATGCAATGGTTACACTATTGTAGGGTAGGCATGAGATGGTGACAATTTGCATACAAAAATAATTAAAGCCAGAGTAAATACATGTTTACCGCGTGGGAGAAGGTATGTCACGTGTGTTAAATGCCTTGGAGCCGGTTGAGTTGATCCTTACAATGGTAAAGCTCGGCTGGGGAAGTACAGCTTGATGGGTCGATCCACCTTGGCCTTCCTATTTCTGTGTGCCTTCTCATATGCCTAGCAAGAATCGTGCATTCGATAAACATTGTTGATCACAATCCCGACTCAACAGCCTCAGATAGCGGCAAGGCGGACTTCTTTTCTCCTGGGGATCTTGTTGGATCGTGAAGCATATAAATAAGTTTTCTGTATTCTTCTCATTAGGCGATCGTCTTCTTCAACATCTCAGGTATTGCTTCACACGTTGATTTCTTAATCGATTGGCGATAGTTGTGATTAGAATATTTTTTATGTGCCGCCGTAACTCTTCTTCTTCTCTTTTATGTGCCGCTGTAACTCATCTTCCTCTGTTTTTTGCAGTACATCATGAAAGGAGTTGGTGATGATCACTCTGCAGCTTCTTCAGAAAAAAGTTTTGAAGTTGATAAACCAGAAGCTAACGCACATGAAGAGGTGATGGCTAAAATTGATTTGCCACTTCGTGAAGTCGGCCATGCCGTACAGGTAATGTCTGTCTTGCATTTAACCATTGTCAGGGGGCGGCTCCGTGCTCTTTCAGTTGCAATCGATATGGAGGAGAAACAAAGACACGAAGAAGCGTTGCGGGCGAAGTGGAAACGTGAGGCGTCACAAGCACCAGTAAGCTCGAGACCTGAAGGGTTGGCAGCTCGGTTGAAGAGACGGAGGGTTAAACACGAAGGTCCTGCGGGTGATGGGAAGTGTGATTACCCAATACGTGGTGGTGTGATAATCCTTGACCCTGATACTGATGAGACTGAACGTCCGAAAGTGATTGGCACGATTTCTAAGGTTGCAATGGATTCTGTAGAAGGTGCAGAAGACACGCATGCTGAAGATGTTGAGGCAGTAGCTGCTGTGCCCGAAGAAGAAGTTGAGGCGTCTCTGGAGAAAGCGGCACGAGATTTGGATCCCGACAGTGATGAAGACGCAACCAGCAATTGAGTTTCCCTGTTATTCTTCTTTGTATATTTTTTTTTATACTCAGTGGCGGCTGAGTTTGAAGTTTTCTTCTTTGCTTGCTTGTCTTGAACAAAGTTTTATTCAATGCTGCTTTCGAAACATGCATATTTTTTTCTGCTTGTGCCCCCTGACGTGAGTCTGGCTCTGTTGAAGTATATCATGTAGGATACCTTCCTTCTCCCCTTTTTACATGTTTTATTCCTCCCATATTACCAGGCTGGTAAGAAGATTTGGTATGAGGATTTAGGGTTTTCTTTCTGGGTAATGGTGGTTTGAATGTGACTCATAACTTTGTGTGATTTTATGAGAAATTATAAAAGGAATGAAATCTTGATTACTTGAAGAAATATTGAAACCCTAATTAGTATGAAGGCAAGCGGTGCCATTATTTTGAAGGAATTACAAATATTGTGAAAAGGAAAATTGTTGGAGGAATCCCCCCGGGGGGATTAGAGAGGTGATGTCGTGTCTTCAAGTGAGGTAGGGCTTGATCCATCGTGAGTGAACAACCACACCTTCGAGTTTGTCTGCATTGATGATCTTGCAGTAACCGCCCAAGATAACATCTTCCACTAAGAATACTTCTTCTTCCTTTGCAGGCATATCAGGCTGGGCAGTTATTTTCACTGCCATGTTTCCAACTTGGAATGTGGTTACCTTTGCTACTATATCTCCGATTTGAAACGGATTTGGACTTGGTATAACAGTTTTCTTCTGACACGTGTCATTCTTGACTGCTTCCAAACTTTTGGTGAAGCGCTTAAAGGGGACAGCACTCCATTCACATCTCTTGGTGGTGGCCCGCCTGTCAGGTGAAACAGTCCCCGGTGGTCTAGCAGGACAATCATCCACTACTTGCAAAGAGGGTCGTTCAATGAGACTTACTTGGGCTCGGAATCTCTTGACGCAGGACGAAGGGCTTTCACCAGGGAGTTGTGTTATGCATGTGAGTTGTTGGTATGGAGGAAACAGGCAGTCTTCTATTCTCCAAGGTTTGTTGGAAATCATCGGAGCTGGCTTGTTGGAGATTCTTTCAGGTACTGAGATTGGTAAGGAATGCGCCTTGTGTACCCACGGGCGCCCCAGAATCATGTCGTAATCCAGATGTTCCTTAATTATATGGAATCTAGCTTGTGTTGGAGTGTTACCAATTTTGACATCAAGGTCAATGTGTAGTTGCAGATTAACCTACAACTACACCCTCAGTAGAATTTGTAAAACTTAAGAAGTTCTTGACGATGAATAACAATTTTCTTATTAATGCTCTCAATTGATTACAAAGAAGTATCTAAATGGAACTAGAATAGTTACAACTTTCTCTATTCTCTTTCCTAAGATATTTTCTAACACTCACTAAAAGAACCTCTCGAATTTAACATTTGAACTACTATTTATAGTGAAATCTTTACAACTATAGTAAC
>JAJJWX010000982.1:0-38797 GCA_023529315.1 Papaver bracteatum | reverse complement strand
TAATAGTCGCCAGAAACCGGGTTTCCGTAGGAATTGCGCCGGAAAAGTCACCGTGCCGGTCGATCCAACTCGATCAATCAGTCATGAGTCCGGGTCTGAATTGTGACCGAGTCAGCTGTTCAGTTAGGCCAATATCAATACAGTTAAGCCAGATCTGTAACATAGTACCTCGATGTACCAGTTCAATCACCAACTCTGTCCATTACTGCCACCAATTAAGCTCCAGCTTTGCAGCACACCACTGCAACAACACCAACAGTAACTCCATAGTTTCTACTATTAAACAGTTCAACTGATGCCACTTCTTGCAGTGCAGCATCACCACTGCTCCAAACCTATCCCCTTCAATAACTCCAGCTGCAACTCTCTCCTGTTCTCTCTGCTATTAAATCAAGCACCACCTGCACCTTTAGTTCCTTAACAACTTCGTTACTAGTTTTTTGTTCACCAACACAGATTCAACAGCTACACAAAATCCCCTGCAATTGCATTCATACAAAGTTCATTCAGTTTGTCTTCATCCTCATCTGCAATATCAGTTCATTGCAGCATCTCCTTTCCTTTGCAGCTTCATTCTCAGCGTTTTAACAACAACAACAACATCAACTCATCAGATGTCCTTCTCATCTACTTTATCGATCATGGCATCATCACCATAGCTACTATAGCAGTACATCCCTTCTTTTCTTGTCGCCTCGAGTCCCTCCATTCCAAGCTCGTCTATTATCATCAAATAATGGCAACCAACACAAGTAGCACAGCGCTACTGCCATCTCCTCATTCCAGTTTCAACTCCTTGCTGCAACTGCATAGGTCAGTTCAAATCCATGACTGCAATTCAGTTCAACTCAACTGCCTAGCTGCACTCTACAACCTGGAAACCAACTCTCAGCTTCACTTCATGCCTGCAATGCTCATTCCATCTCCCATATGTGAAGTCTCAGCTGCTATATCATCACAGGACACCTGCAGTAAATCACTCACTGCATCCATTACACCTGCCATCTGAGGTACCTGCAAGTTCAACTAACATAAGCACCCTGATAATAATCTCCAAAGATACCACCATTTGTTGCGCTGACACAGCAGCTGCAAGATTATCTTAGCATCTCCATAGCTTCACAGCTGGCAGCTTCAACTCCACCTGCGATCACAGCTCAACCGCAAACAATACATTTGCAGCCAACCATCACAACTTCAGTTCTTCCTTGCTCCAGCTGCAATCACAGCTTGTTCTCAATATATAACTCTCTCAGCTGTTGTATCATTACATAGACTTCAATCCCAGCTGCTGCTAAACAAACCTTGTAATCCTCCAGAGCCATCCAACTACACAACCAACAGTAACCCCATCTACCTCAGTTGCACATCTGTAGCTTCTCCTTGCAGTCAAAACTACTTCAAACCACATAGCAAGATCAACACCGTGCTAGCACCTCATATCGCTAGTGCCAGTCCATTGCATTTCACAACCACCTGCTTATTTCTAACTACATCTTCACATCAATGCCAACAACACCATCAAAATCCCCATTTAATCACCATTCTCTCAACATCACCATCTCCCTGAAACAGCTGCATCTTTATGTAACAATTGCCACAAACCATTTTATGCATCTCATGAACATTCCCATTGACAGAAACCCATTCATCCCTGAACCTTCTTAGTATCATCTTGCAACAAAATCGATACCTCATCTTCTTAAGAACCCATCACAGTTTCACCCTCAACAACATAAACCCAGTCTTTATTTCCTGAATTTCTCTATCCAAACTGGTTCCTGCTGGATCTGGTTTTCTATCAAACCCTACAATACATCAATATCCATTAATGGAAACATCACCATCTTCTTCAATCACTACTCTCAATTCAGATCCACCACTAACATCTCCATTTACCCCTCTCAGATTCAATCTCACTACAGAATATCATTTGGGGAAGAACTTTCTTCTTCTTTGTTCATGAAATCATTTCCAACCTCTGAAATCCATCAATTTCTTCCACCAGTGGCAGCCCTTTTCTAACACAGATACAGAGCAATGGCATCATTTGATTCACATGAAGATTTGGATAATCCATCATCAACTAACAATTTCATCATTGTCATGGAAAAAGAAAAACTTAAGAAGAACAAACTATCGACTCCGATAGGAAATCAATCATCATCCACCACCAACTCAATTGCCATTATACTAGAAAAACTTAGAAGGAAGGAAAGAACCACCAAGTCTATTTCCGCCATGGAAGAAGATATACTTAAAAGGAAAACAGAAAAGGAAGAAGCAGCAAAAGAAGAAAAATTTCTCTAAGAAACAAAGGAAATATACGAACGTGTAAAACAAGCAAAGATAGAAGCAGATGTTGAGGAAGAAACTGAATGAATTAAAAATTTCTATATAGTATCGGATCTCCCCAAAGATCACCTCCCTTTAAACCTTTTTTGGGGTCTTGTTGCGGATGGTCCTTATATGCCAAAGTTCGTGGATGGTAAGTGCAAGAAACCCAAAATCGATTACGGGGATGTGTTTGTAGTGAATCGAACAATTACCCTCATAAAAATATATTGCAAATACAACGAGTTTATCGCAAGATATGGAGGGAATATGTATCAAGCTCATGCTGCATATTTGGCGTTGAGAAAATATCCTTTTAGGCATTTCGAAGCCGCTTTGTTTATGGAATCCCGATCCGAGAAATGATGTTGGTTGCAATTAGCTTCAGATGTTTTCTTTTATGTGTAACGTTCTTGTTCAAGTATTTAACGTTAAGTAGGTTAAGTTTGGGCCAGTTTGTTTGCTTAAACCTTTGGACTCAATGTAAACTCATGGTCATAATGCCGGCATTAAATTGTCTTATTGGAACAATACCGGTACTTGTACCGACATTGACTAAAGTTAAAGTTTATTTTCCGGTACTATAAACTGTACAATTAAAACTAGTTGTGAAAATGCTGGCACTGTCGGGTTCTATTTTTTCATGCCGGTATTAAGACGGTTACAAACTCAAGTTATGGGCCAGTTATAAAGTCCTTAATTCCACTTAGGAGACGGTTACAAACTCCTTCATCCCACTTATTTGACAGTTATAAATTCCTTAATACCATTTTACAGTTACAAAATCCTTAATTCTATTTAAGTGGCGGTTATAGAATTGAAATAATTCAATCTCTCTTTCCATCCAATCTCCCTGTCTGTTTCATCTTCTAAACCAAACACAATGGGTCATCGCAAACCTCGTGAAAAACCTAATCCTGAAGAACCTGTTGATGATGGTGGTAAATCGAAATCAAAAGCACAAGAAGAGGCTGAAGAGTCTTTTGGTGAGGCGCAAGTAACAAATATGATGCGGTAAGTATTTTAAAGGTTTATCCATAACTAGAAAACAAAAATTGAAACTTGGTTGTTGAGTACTTCCACTACTCTGAAATTAAATTCTCAAACTGCTATTTAGTTAATATCAATTCAGTCACCTGTTTGTTTGGCGGTAGAATACAAGTAGAAAACCATGGCGGATTGTATGTCTTGTAACCCTATTTTATTGCATGTAACTACCGGCATAATCATCTCTATTGCATACTATGCCGGGATCCAGGTACCGGATTTGTATGTTTGAACAATTCCATGCCGTTTTTTTTTGGGTTCTTGAGTTAAAAGTTTTGTACAAAACTAATTCAATACCGGCATAGTATTTTGTTTATCCATCAGAGTCTGCACATGTGCCTGTACTATCGAGAAGTTTGGTAGATGTTTCGGTATTTAGTCCCCCAAAGTTGTTAATTTTGTGAATAAAATTGTAGAAAAACGGCATTGTATATTAGTTATTTTTAGCGCCGGCACTATTCCCGGCAGTGAAATATATTAACTTTACATGCCGGAATTATTTACATAACTCGGTTGAAATATTGGGATGTAGGTCTAGAGCAGCACAAACGGATAAAGGAAAGGGCAAAGTTGTTGAAGAACGAAAACCCAAGTCATCTAGGGGTCGACGTAGTCGTTCTGATCCGGATCGTGCTAAGGTCGTCATTCGAGAGCGTACGGGGGAAACAACCAGTAATGAGGATGATGAGGAATGGAAAAAATTTCCTCAACCAGGCAGAGCAGGTGGGTCATCCTCACAAGAAGTTGTCTTAGAAGAACCTGATGTCGGAGTTAAAACCACTGAGAAAGAGGAAAAGGGACCGCCAGCCCATCTTCCTACAATACATGACATGATTCCAGACCGCATTGATGGTAAAGAGTGGGGTCAACCAATCAACCCCCAACTGTTATTTGGATACAAGCACTCTTGGGCTCGTTGGATATTTTAGACTTAAGTAAGACCTTTGCATCATGTTATTATATTATTTATCTGTGATCAAGTGAATTTAATTTAGTTTGTTGTGTTTTTATAGGACCACAAGAAAGCCTTCCGTGTTTGCCGCCATCAATCTAGTGAAGCATGGCCCCTGGAGTTAGAGTGTCCCTAAGTTGGAGCAATAGTCATATCATCTATGTTGTATCCCGCGGTAGAAAATTATATGGCCATTGATACCGTCACGGTGAACTGCTTTTTGGAGAGGTTTTTTGGTGAAACTGATACCATGCATTTTTCATTTGGCGAGATGACCATTATCCCTAAAGATGTCTAAAGTATAATAGGTCTAGGGGTTCTGGAGAAATCCGTCAAGATAGGAGATGAGTATCAGGAACTAGGATGGGACAAGATATTCGAGATGACTAAAAGGTTGTTAGGTTGGGACAGGGATACGACTTTGGCAAATGTGTACAAGACAACCCATTCAAAGACAAAGACCATCACATTCGTCAATCTCCTTCGGTTGTTTGGGAATACGAAGGACAATGAATTGACTCTCGAAGAAATTCAGCAAACCGCCGCTGCTTATCTGTTGCACGCCTTGGGCTCCGTTATATTCCCTGACGCTAATGGTAACAGGGTTCATCTGAGTCTCCTTCAATACTTGGATCCCTTGGATAGTGTCCATGAGTATTCATTGGGCACTGCTTTCTTGGCAAACTTCTTGGAAGAAATGCGTAGATCTTCTAAGGCGAATGCCTGTCAATTTAATGGTTCTCTCATTTTAATTCAGGTAGAGTGAAGTAGTTATTTTGGAACTTATTGTGTGGGCTTATTTGGTTAGTTTCCAATTACTTTGTCAGTAATTTCTTTTCTTATACATTGCATTGGCATAGGTGCGGGCTTATGAACACTTCCCGGAGTTCTTCAAAGGGTATAAAGGATTGAGTACTTTTCCTTATTATGAAGACCATCAGGCTCTAGCTCAGAAATACATCTTCAACGCTCGCCCGAATCCCAATAATAGGAAACAGTTATTCACAATGAGATTGGCTTTCGACTCCATGGATTTCTAAGATGTTGTGTTTGACCCATATAGGAATGCCATAGGAGTTCACTTTCAAAGGCATGACGATGTTTCATTTTACAACGGACCCTTATTTCATCCAAAAGGATTTGTTATGAAAAACCCTCACCGTGTAATGCGCCAGCTTGGGTACAAGCAGAAAGATCTTAGGGATACATCTTATCAGAAATTCTCTCATGACTTTCCTCAATGCCAAGAAAATGAGGACAATACTGTGGTAGTTTACAACCCCAGTCCAATTCTTGCACATTGGAGTGAAAGGGTAGAACGGGGACTGGTTTTTGATAGGGTTGGTTGGAATTCGGTGGAAAATGGTTATGAGACAGAACCAACGTTTCTCAGAGTTCATCAGAAGTATTCGCATCCTTATATTTCCTGCCCGGATATCATAGAAGTTCCTCCACAAGCACCACATCCAGCCACAACTGTGGATGAACTTACTGTACCCAGACTAACTAAGATCCTCACGTTGTTGGTACATACATCGTTTTATTTTCATATTCCTTTAGTCTACATCTATGAACTTATATAGGTTAACATACTAAGAGCGTGTTTAAAAATATGACAACAACGTCAGAGGGTCGGAAATTTGGGAAAGTTCTTTAAGAGAAAGAACAAGAAAAGATAGGTGTTAACCCATAAAGAAATAGATAAAGTCGAGCAAAAGATAGATAAAATTGAAGATCCGTAGGCCAAAGAATTGTGGGAAAAAAAGAAGAAGAGGGTACACAAAAAACCAAGGACCGAGTGATCGTGTGTTTGTTTAACAATGTGGCATTGGTTTATGTATGTTTATGTTTATTTCTTGAACAATGTGGTATTGGTTTATGTCTGTTTATGTCTGTTTATGTCTTCAACAATGGGGTATTGGTCTAGGTCTGTTTATGTTTATGTCTTGAACAATCTGTGTGTCTTGCTAAACTTTTTGGTTGATTTGTCTTATGTTTAACTTGTTTTCGGTTTGGAATCTCTTAACTTTGGAGTTTGTTTTTTTATACAATCTAGTTTTGTTATTATATTTATTATGTTGACAAAACGGTGTCAAATTAAACATTTCACCGAGTTTAAATGTTCTTTGAACGCACCGATAGCACATGATTTTAGAAGTGTGCATTAGGTTCCGGCTTTGTGTAGGAGGGAACGACAGTGCCGGAACTCTAAATCTTCCAAACACCCAAAAAAAAATAGAAATTCGGCATGGAGTGTTATTTGGATAGGATGTTGGTATTGAGAATTTTCCAGGTAAAAAATAGTCTGGTCAGACTACCGGTACTGTTTATTATTTAACATTCAATGCCGGCATATTCACTTATTTTACTGGATGTTGTTCCTCACTAACTGACACCGTGTATACAGTTTTTTTCAATACCGACACAGAAATTCCAGCGGGGTAACAATGAAACAAAACAATGCCGGCATAGGTATCAAAATATTGTTTAATGTTTACAATATACACTTCCCAGAAAACAAAATGTTGAGTATTAGTGAACCACATATATCCAAATTACTCATCATCGCTTCCACGCGTATGAAGTTTAATCTCCTTCTCTTGGAGAGGTATTTTGGATAGAGCCAACGCATCCCAAAATTGGTGATTCTCCTCATACATTGCTATTCATCCCTTCCAGATAATGGGATCTAGATCCTTGTTTTTCATCATTCCACAAATACATGGCAATGGACAATTTTCCTTAAGTTTTAGAATAATGAAATGATTACCGTTCACGAAAGACAAAACAACTCTTCTATTGTTAAGGGATCCTTCGCATTTTTGCCACTTTGGTGTAAATGTTACTTCTACGGTGGGGGTATAATAATGAACAACACAGTTAAATGTATTCGCCACTAGATGCCCACAAAGCGGCATTCTCATCCAATATTGAGAAGGAAGGAACTTCATCTCCTGCTCGGGACCTAACACTCGAGCGTACATATCATCAAACCCTTCTTCATCACCAACCAATTGCTCATAAAATCTCCTCTTGTTCATAAGTTGTTCTGCCATCCTATTTCTAGCATATCTGCATTGTGTCATCCCTCTACTAACCGCCGTCTCAAAGATGCCTAATTGTTCGATTACGGCATGATACCCACAATTTGCATCTCCATCGACAGCATCCATATATACAATATACTCGCGAATAACCTCGGGAAGTTGGTCTATATAAGACTGTATCTAGGTATGATAACTTCTAATGGTCCTACATGTGTTGCGATCCTTATACATCTTCATATTACCCTTTTGTAGCTTAATTATAGCCAATCCATCCTCTACAATCTTTACACTTACAGTGTCTTCATCATGTGATGGGAGTCCGTACTTCCTTGGCCTACCCCTTCGCTTTTGAACCGAAAAAACATTAACTTCTATGGGGCCTATGGAGTTGTCACCCTCGTGTTGTTGTTGACTAGATATGGGTCCCTTACCTTTTCTATCACTTATTTTTGGTGTGGATTGTGAATTTTCACCTTCATGTTGTTGACTTTATGTAGGTACCTTATTTGGCCTTCCCTTTTGGTTTGGCACCGCTGCCTCGTCGCCTTGTAGTTCTTGGTAGCTCAATGTTGGTATATTTCGCGGCCTACCCCTTTTCCTTGGAACCTACGCTACATTGACTATGGGTGTGGCCTTGGAATGCTCATTTCGCGGACTACCCCTTCTCTTTGGAACCTCCGCTACATCGACTATGGGTGTGGCTTCGGAATTCTCAGCTTGTTGTTCTTGGCAGATCAATGTTGGTACATTTCGCGGCCTTCCCCTTTTCTTTGGAACCTCCGCTACATTGACTATTAGTGTGGCTTCAGAATGCTCACCTTGTTATTCTTGGTAGCTCAATGTTAGTACATTTCACAGCCTACCCCTTTTCCTTGGAACCTCCACTATATCGACTATGGGTGTGGCTTCGGAATGCTCAACTTGTTGTTCTTGGTAGCTCAATGTTGGTACATTTCGCGGCCTACCCCTTTTCTTTGGAACCTCCCCTACATCGACTTTTGGTGTGGATACGGAATCCGGCGTTTGTTGTTGACTTGATAGCGGTTCCTTTCTCGGCCTACCCCTATTGTTTTCAACCGGCGCTTCTGCGAACCTTGCTTCTGAAGTCTCACATCCGGTTAGATCTCGTTTCTTACTTTCCGTGAGTTCTTCTTCACGTTTAGTAATTTCTTTCAATTATTTCCTTTGTTTTCTCCTTGCCGTTTTAGTTTGTGGTCTGCCGGGAGGATCTCCAATTGTTGAATCTTCACTTTGTGCTATCCATGGCCGTGTAATTATCCTTAGTTGGCTCAACAAGATTTGTCGGATAACCGAAGTGCCACGTGAGTAAGCTTCGAAGAATTCCCTTTATTCGTTTGTATCCCATGGTGATTGTCCGGGATCTTCCGTGGGAGGGGGGGGGGGTCGAAAGATAGATGCTTCCAAAACGGATCAATAACCTCAAGAGGTATCACTTCTTCATACTTTACAAGCATATGACGACATGGAAGCCCCAATGAAGACATGTCAGGACAAATACACACATCACCCGATTTTCCATAGTTTCTCTCAAATTCCATTTGTCTCATAATATGTTTTATTGCCCAATGAGAGACGTTGAATTCTATTCCTTGGAGCAACTTGCCATATCGAAGAAATGGAGTCAACCTTTCCATTGAGATTTTCTCAAAATAATTTTTGATCCTGTCGATATCACTCTTAAAGTATTGCTTCATTGCCTCGGTGACCGTAACCACGTTTCCTAGGCCGGATTGGATGAAATCTTTAAATATCCACACTGGTTGCTTCATTCTTGTAGTGTCTCTACCGGTTTGTCCATGCACGTACAGATTTTTCCTTAAACTTATCCAACCATTGAGTCCGACAATACCAGATGGCAGTCGGATAAACCTCATTCCAATTGCCAATAAACTTGTCCAATCTCTTTTCGTACATATCCTCGCTGAGAGACCAATAAACTTTCTCCCAATCTCTTAGAAATTCCAACCACTTTTTATGATTTTTTGCATGTTCTTTATCCACTCGCTCTTTTATCTTTCCCCTCTCATCCTCTTCTTATTCGGGGGATAATTTGTTCTTGCAAACATCTTCCTCTAGTTGAACAATCATTCTCTTCTTAATATCCGCCTTGGTGGGTTCAAACAAGGCATGACAAGTTTTAATAACATTTTGACGTATATGATATATACATAAGAAATTTTGTGCTTCGGGAATATGTCAGATATTGCATTCATTAAGGCATCCTCTTGATCGGTTATGATGACCATCAGAAGTTTATCTTCCCGGAAGAATAATTTCAATTGTCGTAATGCCCAATGATAATTATAGTCCCTCTCGTTTTCCATTAAACACCAAGCCAATGTGAATGTTACCTTGTCCGATGTTTGGCCCACGATGTTGAACAACAACATATTGTATTTGTTTGTCTTGTAGGTGCAATCCATCAAAAGAACACCACAACATGTATTTGCCAATTGTGAAAGCAAAGGATGCGAAATGAATATTTTGAGGGGCTTGTTGTCCGGCCCTCTTTTAATGATACGCATGTAGTTGTGATTCTAAACTATCTTCTCAAATTCTTGCAAAACGGTCCTCCCATCCCATTCCTCCCTTCTAATGGTTGCTTGTGCGCTATAAATTGTACTCATAGAAGACATGTTAGTCTTATCATTTTCCTTGAATCCTCCGAGAATTTGTCTCGGTTTGATAAATACTTTGCATAATATGTTTACATCCTCGAATTCATGAGGTTTTAGCTTCGCAACTAGGGAGTGACCAACAAAATCTTTCGGATCCTGATGGTTATGACAACCGAACCAAACCTCACAATCTCATTCCTTGTTCATGTCATTTAGATGGAATACAAGATTAAAGGGGCAATTACCTTCCTCGTACGAGTCTTGTATACCTTATTAGTCTTCTTTGGATATACATAACCCTTTCTCTTATGGCTATTCTTCTCCTTGTATTGCCCACTTCTCTCGCAAACCATCTCAAAACGAGTATCTGAACGTTGGGTATTCCTCACCAACACACACATGTTCTTAAGAGTCGTCTCTTTATCCCAAGCGATTTCTTCCTTTGGATCTTTTATTCCCTACACAAGGAAAACAATGGGAGATTAGAAGGTTCATTACAAGCAATCCATTAGTGAGGACAAGATACTAGGTGAAAAGTATACTTTGGTAACATACCGGAGGCATTTTATAGTATTCTGACATATCCCGACCAAGCGGATTTGCATTTGTTGGATCAATATATCTCACCAATTACGGATGAAAAGAATATTAGTTACAACAGAAATGGAAAACAATGCCGGCACGGTATTCCGGCATTATCGACCTATGTCCCGGCATAGTCGAACTAAAACAGAACTGAAGACAAAATTTTAAACATGTTCCGGCATTTTCGTTATCTAGAATTCCACGCCGGTACATATTTCCGGCATTAGTATAATGTATGCCGATACATGTGTTGGCTTAGTGTTTAATTAAGTTTTCTATGACGGTGTTTAGCTACGGAAGGCACTGCTTCCTGTATGTTTTTCATGCAGTACAGGCATAGAAACCTTTGAATTTGACCATGCCGGTATCATATTCCGTGGAATATTCCTTGGTATGTAAAAAGTAATTTTTGTACCGGCATAGTTTTTTGTTTGAATTCCATGCCGATATGAGTTTCAAATTGGGGAATATTAGGTGCCGGCGTGGTCGAAACATGAATACTATGCCGGTTTTGAGGTTGCCGGCATTGTATTCATAGGAATATTGTGCCGGTACATAGGTTTTTCAGCTGAAAAAATGGCGGGTTAAAATAAAAAAAATCAAATTTTCAACCTCTCAGCAACTTTACCTGTGTGTTGGGGATGCTTGTATGCTGGGCAGTTTACTTTCTTGTGTAGGTTCTTCAAAAAACTCTTCATGCTCGTAAAAATCATCATTCAAGGGTGTTGGTTCCACAAAAACTTGCAATTGTGAGTTGTTGTCATTAGCAAAAGATTGAGGATATGATCCTTGTTGTAGTTGAGCTAAAGAGTCAGCAGCATCAATTATCTCTTCACAATTATCATCCATTTTCATCAAAAAAAAATCCCTCCCAAATTATTTTTCCCTCCTTCTACACCCAAATCACTCACCCAAAAACAAATAAAAACACTAACTTAATCTTATAACTAATACTTAACATTTTCACTAATTAGGATTAGTGAGGGATAAATTAGGAATTAAAATAATAATTACATAGGGGGTCATCCAGAATTGCTATTGGGACACCGTTTTTTTCCTGTAACTATATCCCCCAATTGCGCGTTCTTCTCAAAGTTGTTTCCAAACCTTTAAGGTTCAAGATCTCCTGACTAGAACAAAAGTGGAAGTTGGCTTGTACTTATTATGATAGCACACGGTATGTTTATAGTTATAGGGAAGTTAACTTTGCAACAGATCATTATGCTAAGCGGGCATGTTTACTAGCTTCAAATGATATACAATTTGTTGAGGGAAGACCAGACTTCATTCCGGCCTTGGAATGGACCCACATAGTCTATTTTCGTTTCACATAAATTGTGAAAGTTTTTGAAGGCACTTTATCTTCTTTTCTTTCATAGTATTTTCTTTGTATTTATTTGTCTTCTTTTATTTCATAGTCTTTTCTTTGTAATTATTTGGCTTTTTTATCCAATTTTATTAACCGAGTGAAAAAAAAATGTTTCTTGTGCCATGTGACAAGATGCCTTTGGGTCAGTTGTGAGTTGAATAAAAATCTTATTATAGAGGCTACAAGGAATTGGTTATGAGGCTTTTATGGATTTGAATGTCCCGCATATAGATAGCGGGATCATAATCTATAACGAAATACAAAAATACCTTTTATCCTTTAATAACTAACTTTTATTTTGTGAAAATAGAAATATATTACTGGAAACAGAGAAGGCTGAGAATTTGATTCAGTCTTATTGGGAGCGAGCTCAGATAGAGTTGTCCCGCTGATGACTGAATCTGTAAGATTAGCATCTTCTTGAACTGATACAAGGTTTGTACTTATATTACAAGATTCATAAGCTTTGACCGTGTCAAAATCAATTGTTAAAATTAAAAATAAGGGAGCTTGGTCTAACCAAGAAATTTCAGTGTTACTTTTTCTTCCTTTCTTTGCCAACTGGTCTTCCACTTTGTTTGCTCTTCTGTCTACAAACTGTAAATCCAAAAAAGAGACCATTTGCTCTACTAGCCTCTTAACTTCATCTAGGATTTCAATGCTTTTCCATTGGATAATTGATTCCTTTCCTTGTAAATACCTAATTGTTGCCATGTTATCTCCTTCTATGACCAGATGTTGTATGTTATGTAGTTTGAACCATTTTGCTGCTTGAAGGAGAACTTATATGACCAGATGTTGTATGTTATATAGTTTAACCCATTTAACTTCTTGAAGGAGAACTAGAGCTTCTGCTTATTCCGCAGTGGAACAATTGAAGATGCTTGATTCTTCTCCTTTGAAGGTTCTTGTCCAATTACGAAGAACAAAACCAAAATCTGCATTAGTTTTTCCAGACAACCAAGAAGCATTATAATTTAGTTTGAAAGTATTTGTGATTGGGAAGGTCCAATGTGGTATTGGTTTGATAGTTATGTCTTGTGTTTCATTCAAACTATTCAAAATCATTGGATGCCAGTACTCATAGTGTCTTGATATATCTAGTGCTAACTGAGTTGGTGTTATAGATTTATCTTCAAATATCCTAAGACACCTTTATTTCCAAATAAACCAGCACTTTGTTGCAGCTAGTGCCATTGAGATGGAGTTCAAATCTCCTTATAACTTTTAGAGAATTGCTCGGTCGAACTCGCATGCGTTGCTATCTCAAGCATGTTTGTCAATGTTAGTGATCAAAACTATAAAGTCTTGATTTCTAGTCTATTATATTTAAGGTCTCGGACGATAAAAAGTGTAGTTGAGCTCAAGAACTCCATGGAGATCAGCATACAAGACGAAGGACTACTCAAGGAACCAGCGGATCTTCATCGACTAAAAGGTATGTGGAGACTTGAACTTATCTATCACTCAAAAGTCTATCTTGTTAGATCACTGCTCGGTTGAGCTCGCATGCGTTACTATCTCAAGCATGTTTGTCAATGTAAGTGATCAAAACTATAAAGTCTTGATTTCTAGTCTACTATAGCTAAGGTCTCGGACTAGGATAGAAAGTGTAGTTGAGCTCAATAACTCCATGGCAATTATTATACAAGACGAAGGACTACTCAAGGAACCAATAGATCTTCATTGACTAAAAGGTATGTGGAGACTTGAACTTATCTATCACTCAAAATTCTATCTACTATATCTCTTATATTGAGACAAAAGTAGTATTACTATATAGACTAAGATCATACACATGTGGATATTTCGAGTTGAGTATATCTCGCTTATCTAATTCTCGAAATATGTGTTGGTAAATCTTTCTCTTTAGCCAACTTCATCTTTACCTAGTGACGAAACTCATGTTATGTTTCAATTATTTTGGAAGTCGCTCTGACGAAAAATAGTTTGTGAATAACAACTATATAACGCCCTCTGGGAATGTTTCAATGATTGAAATGAGAGTTTAGACAATATAACCATTGGAGGATATAAGCATTGTTATGGTAACACATATATGTATAAGTCCTTATTGCTTGAATCGAAGTTTGCAAACTTTGTTGATCAAGTGAAACCGAAGTAGTGCGTGAGCTCAGTCCGCGAACTCAGTATACAAACTCAGTCCGCGAACCCAGTCTGTGAACTGGCGTAGTTCTCGAACCCGAGAATTTCTGCTGGAGTTTGTGAATTCCATCCGGGAACTTAAGTCCGTGAACCCAGTCCGCGAACTTGAGTTGGTTATGTCTAAAAACGATGTTTGTGAACTTATCTTAATAAACTAAGGAATGGTATTGCAAACCTTGACTTTATGGTTCATGAATCGATTTAAGTGAATCACATCGTTTTTGCTTCAATTTTCTCTTGTGTAGTACATAAAGATCTAAGCAATTGAACAACTCTCTAACTAGTTCATTTGAGTCATTTGGACTAGTTATGGTGAAGAAGAATATGGTTGATATAAAAGTTATCATATGGCTAACCATTTGGTTAACTATTGCTGAACCAACTAATGTACAAGTTTGGGTATGTTTTTCACAAGCCTACAAACGTGAATTTCATGTGTGTGTAACAAGCTATGTTTTCGATCTATCGGTGGATAAATATTATCTTGAATCTAATCAGGTTTTCATCTAACGGTGAATATTGAATTCTTTGTTACTAAGCTAACATTGATTTCAAACCCTGATTTGAAAGACTATATAAGGGAGAACTCTAGCAACTGGGAAACCTAATCCCCACACATTCTGTGTGATACTAGTTGTGCTAATCTAGAGACGATTCTCCTTTACCTTTGGTTTTCTTCTTCTAAAACCAGGTTAATGACTTAAAGACTTCATTGGAATTGTGAAGCCAGACCGATACTACTTTTATCATAGTTGTGTGATCTGATCTTGCATCTTCTATCGTACGAGTACAATTGTAATAATTGGCTTGAGATTTCTATCTCTGATAGGCAAGATATAAAAGTAGTCACAAACACTTTGTCTCATCGTTTGTGATTGCTCAATAATCTTCTTCGTCGCGTCGATTAAGTTTATTGTGAGGTGATTGATAAAACTGAGCTGTTCTTCGGGAATATAAGTCTGGTTTTATCAATTGGTTCCTGTTCACCTTAATTTATCAAAAGACGGAACAAAACTCATAGGTTTATTCGTGGGAGACGAATTTATCTATCCTTGTAAACTTTTTTGTGTGATATAGATTTGTTTATTAAATTATTCGACTTTGGGTCGTAGCAACTCTTGGTTGTGGGTGAGATCAGCTAAGGGAATCAAGTGCGCAATTTCCTGCTAGGATCAGAGGCGTAGGAGCATAACTGTACCTTGGATCAGTGTGAGATTGATTGGGGTTAAACTACAGTCCTTACCAAAGTTTGCTTGGAGTAGGCTAGTGTCTGTAGCTACTTAATACAATGTATGTTTAATCTGGACTAGGTCCCGGGGTTTTTCTGCATTTGCGGTTTCCTCGTTAACAAAATTCTGGTGTCTGTGTTATTTCTTTTTCGCATTATATTTTGTAATATAATTGAAATAAAATACAGGTTGTGCATTGTTAAATCAATTAGAATATCCGACCTCTTTGGTTGTTGATTTAAATTGATTGACACTTGGATATTGGTACTATCCAAGTTATCTCTCTTTGATAAAGACTCGCAGATTCTATTTGCTTGAGTAAAGATCAAATTGAGAGGTTGGGATAATAACTCCTTGAGATATTTTCTATTGATTGAGTCTAGTTGATCTCTAGAAAGTAACTCGGAGTTGTCCATACAGACTGCTATTCGAAATATTGGGTGTGGTTGTTAGACCCCCACTTTTTCAATAGGTATCAGAGTAGGCAAACAATTTAAACATGATAAGTTTGTGTTTGTTCGTTCCTTATAAATTGCCCCATGGGAAATTTCTTTGGAAAATTTGCTCTTGGCATCTGTAACGCACGTCAAAATTTCTTAAAGATTGATCAAGATATATTATGGTTAAAACCTCTAATATCTCATGATAATCCCATTTCATTTGAGAATGAAGTTTTAGATGATATGAGTCAATCTAAAGAAAAAATAAAAAGGAGGAGAGATTGAGAAAATGTTCATGGCACTCAAGGATATGAAACCTCACTAGATTAACTACCGATCTCTATGAGGAGTACTATCATAATGGATCAGCTGATAAAGATCTGTTCAGAGCATTCAAAGACATTTTTAGATCCTTTAAAAAACTTAATTCTGTTAAGTCTAAGAATCACTCTGAAAAGGGTTTTGTACATATTAAACCATTGAATAATATTGTACAACCTGGAAAACAGAAGAATCCTCCTTCTAGGCATATCAAACAAAGGATAAGAAGCTCTGACTTCCCTGATTATCATCATTATGTCGATTACATTATAGGGACTGTTCACATTGGTCAACCGGAAATGTTGCATGAGAATCTCTCTGCACATTGTGCCTCTTGGTAACAATACTGGCACTACCCCATATGTATATATCTTGAAATGGGGCAAGAAATGGTTTGAATCGTGTACAGGTTTGTCTTGAAATTTCAAATAAAGCTTTCTAGTGCATCCATTTTGTTACGGGATGCATAATCCTTGATGTGAAAATGTCTAACAAAACCCCCCTTGTTCTTTGTGGGTTGAAGTTCACAAAAGGGTCCAAGCCCATTTTTAGTCTTATAAAGAGGAAGTTCGTGCACTCTCTTCTTCCTCTCACCCGTCCGTGTACGTGAACTTCTAGGGTTTTGTGTGTTGCCTCCATTAAAGACTCTTTGGAGAAACTAAGAGAAAGGGTGTTCAATATTCACTCAAAGTAAGTAAGTCCATCTTGTTTTATTAATTTTCTTAGACCTCATGATGAATTCTAAGGGCTCAAAAAGAAATCTCTAAAATCCAAATACCTCTAGTATGGATCTTCCTTGTGACCAAAATTCTCTTAGGATTAGGTTTGTGGATGATTCATGTGCTAGAATTTTTGAGAAGATTTCATCTAAAGGTTTTATTTTAGAAAAGAAATTGGATATCTCTAGTGGACATGATGAAGATTTAGCTTGCTTCAAAAAATGAAATCTTGGAAATATCTTTGATGGTCTTGGTCAAGGATTTGATTCCCTCACAAGAATTTTCTATGCCAACATTCATGATGTTGATCTTAATAAGATGGAATTCAAATCCATGGTAAATAGAAAAAGGTTTCTTGTTGATAGAGAGTTAATTTCGAAGATTACCAATATTTCGTTTGGAAACGTGCGTCTCCCTAGACCAAGTGATGAACGTTCATCATGTGATGATATCTCTTTTGGGATTTGTGGCAAGAAGGTAGCTTGGAATCAAGGAAAATTTCCTACTAATGATCTTAGTATCTCATTGATGGATTTTGGGAAACTTGGTCTCCCAAATTTTTGTCCTTCCACTATTGAGAATTTTTGGTGGAATTATGTATGCGTGTCGTAACCACAACAAATTAATTAATACTTTACTACCTAATTAAATAGTAATATAGGGTAGTCAAGTTCGATCCCACGAGGAGCAAGAGATTATAGTTGTCTTATAATGTCACAAAAAGGGGGGTATTGGTTCAAGATTTTAAAAGCAAAAGAAATAAACAAAGTAATTAAAAATGTAAGTTGAATTCAATAAGAGAGAATAGATCAATGAATCCTTCTTCGCTGCAAAACAATGATTAAGTTATGTTCTTTTCCACTTTTCATTAGTCATAGATTATCACCAACCGTAGGTATAGCAGCTAGATCAGTGCTAACCCCAAAATCCCTTATATCACCGGATATGGAAGTTCTCGACTACCGAATTCTATTCACAAAACCACCTAGTAGTAGATCACCCAAGATGTAATTTAGTTAAACGCATTAAGATTTATGAATTTATTAGGTTGATATTAGTATTTAGACTCTTAGATCAAGGTCCACTTGCTAACGTTGTTTTCACACACAATTGTTCCACGGAATCCCTCCGCAAGGTCTTGTGTTTTCTACTTATGTAAATAGTCAAGAAACGATTACTTATCCCCAAAATTTCACTAGCTTTAGATTGAATTAACAAATCATTTTAGCGTGCACTCCAAACAACCTATCAATAAATCATAAACATTAATATTAGTAAAAACAAACGATAATCATATGAAAATTCAAAGTAGATTTAAAACAAAACTCAAAACATGTTAAGAACTAGGAATTCATCCTCAATCAATAAAATTAGCTACTCATGCTAAAGAGTTCACACAAAGAGAAAAGAAAAGAATTGTGTGTGTAAAAGTGTGCAAAAGATATGTAAAAGATGTGTGTATCTAAGTGCATCTAAGTGTATGGAAGTGTGGAAGTGTGTATAGAAAAGTAGAGAACTTCTCTATTTATAGGCTTCAATGTTCTCCATATCTTCCAAGGAATAGAATCCCTTTCCTTTAGCAAGTCAATTTCCAAATCCAAGCCTTTCTCAAATCTTCCATCCTCTCTTTCCAAGTTCAAACTAAATTCTTCATTCAATTCCAAGTCCAACTCTTCACATCCCATGAGAGAAATATACACAAAAATTTGCAACTTTACTTCGCCGGAAAACTGGGTTTTTGGCCGGAAATAGGCCGGAATCCGTCACCGCCGGCAACCTGAAAATTCTCTCCATCGACGGAATATTCCGTTGGCCAACCGTTTGGACTAACGGTCAAAGCTAACGGTCTTCCGTCAGTCAAAGGTCAAGGGGATGAGTTAGAATGAGTCAGAACCGAGTCAGCTGGCTAACTCGGCTGACTAGTTCTGACCAAGCCACTTGCACAAAACCAAATTGTTCATGGCCAAGATGGCCATGCCAGTCCTGCTACCCAGCCATGATGGCTGTCATCTGTAATTCAACTCCACCAGTTTGAATTTCTGCAGTCATGCACCTTTGTATTTCCATCTGAACCAACATCAATCTCTCAACTTCCTGACTGCATAACCACCTCCTCCATATCCATCAACACTAGCTCCTGCAATTTGAGTTCTCAAGCCTGCCAATCCCATCACCTGCAGCTCACTATTCTTCCAATTTCAGCTCTTCCCAATTCTCAGTCTGTAGCTCAACACTCATCTGCAGCACCAACACAACTCATTTTAGGCTTCAATCACAGCAACACCTACACCTCCATCAGAGCCATAGCAAAGACAACTTGCACTCGATGTGACATCTTCAATTTCAACTTAAACTGCACCTATTCATTCCTTCATACCAGCAGCACCAGTTGCTCCACCAATTCCTTCTCCTCAAATCAATACCAGAACCACCTTCATCTCCATGTTTTTCTCCTGTGATTTCTCTAATACCAGAACACAGCAACACCACCAACACTCAAATCTGCTATTGTCACCAACTCAACTGCATCAGATCCAAACCACCAAAATTGCCACCAATTGCACTCATCACCAGCTCTACCCTGTAACCACCAACACCATCTGAGACTTATCAACAGATTCACCTTGAACCCATTTTCATAATCTTTGATTTGTAGCCAATACTCACAACAGAACTCCAATTTTCTTGATTAGCCTCATCACCTTATTCTCAGCAGCAACAATTCACCACTTTCTGAGTCTTCTCGATCTAATTTCTCAACTCGATTCACAGCAGCGACTTCGATCTATTCAATCATCCGAAAGCCATATGAATATTAGCTTCAGATCCCCTTAATTCTCCTCCTTTGTTCACTGATTTCTTCAAATCGAAACCCTGATTTACCACATACCCTGAATTCATCTCTTTCATACAATTAACAACAGTTGCTTCAATTTCTTTGATTCAATCATATTCTCGATCTGTTGCAAAGACTCAAATTCTCGATTTCTCGATTTCTCTGCGGCTACTGCTTCTCGGCTGAAAAGGGGAAGAACAGAAAATGGGAATTGATTTCTTTTTTTTCTCGACCTAATTTGGTTTTAAGGTGGGATGGTTATTTGCGCCCCAATATAGACACCCATTGATAATTACAACCTCTAAATGATAAGGGGTATCCTATATGACAACCACTTAACCGTAGCTGGTTTGTGTTTAGTACACCTCCAAGAAGAGTTGCCCCTTAACCATTACTGGGCTCCAGATAGTGCTCGCCCTAAATGACAATTTTTCCCTTTTTACTCAAATTGGGTAGTTTCTCCTTTTTTTCGTCCGTACGACTCCAGAGTACCTAATAGCTCAAAACACACGTAAAATACATAATTTATAAGAAAAATAGCAAAGAAAGCATAAACTACTAGATAGTAAATTAGGTGTATTTTACACCTATCAAATTCCCCCACACTTAGACTTTGCTAGTCCTCGAGCAAATCAAACTAAAACTCACAACTTCAAAGCGTTCCAGCGTCCCAAGCATCCTAAGAGTTATGAAGACATAAAGTTTCTGCATGCTAGTAATAAGAAGTTAGAAATACTAAAGAACATATTCTCATTCTTAAATGTTGAGTGAGAAATAACCACACCATAATGAGAGAACACGTGTTTGAGAAACGATCAATAAACATTTCGCCTTGACTTCTGCCTCACCAAAATAGGATTTTATGATAATTGCACTCAAAAAGATGGCTTTTTTATGGGTCTCACATGTGTGCAGGTAGGAATGAAGAGAGAATTCCTGCAACACGTTGAATGGTGGGAAGGATAACTTCCGAAATTTTGAAAAACCCACATCTTTTAACATTTCAAAAAACCATTTTTCTAACGATCTCTAAGAAAGGAAATCAACCACATATATCGAGGATGAGATTACTTACTTACCTTCACATCCGATTGCCAATTATGATAACACCACTCTCACGGAATCCAATAAAAACGTCTTCCGCTCCTTGTCTTCATCTTATTGGTCTTCGGCTTCAACTATTGGTGATAAATTCTTTAATTTCATACATCCTTGACAATTTGTAACCTTTTTCCTTAAAATCCACGTCGCTTGAAACTTCCTTATAGATTTTCCTTCCCCACGGCTTATTAAATAAATACAAAAATAAAATTTCTCTTGTCTCATTTTTTTTTTTTTTCCAATTCAATTTTTTTTTTCAATTTTTTTTTTTTAATTTTGAAGACAAGAGAAACAAAATACAAAACAAAGTAAAAAAATAAAACAAACCATAGCCGTGGAAAAGTACTTTACCGCTTGATTCTTCACAACTTGTATCGTCTCGAAATCATAAACTTCAATAATTCTCACCTTTTGATTTTCTTCGTTTTTTTAAATTAGTCTTCAACTTGTATGTAAAATTATTTATTTTCTTGTTCCGTTGTTGCTTGCAAACCTTAAACCTTTTCAACTTTCCTTGTAGATTTTGATGTCGCTCCCTTGTTGTTGATGATTGTGGTTTTTCTATGGACCCGTTGTTGTCGAGAGAGAGAATGGTGCTAACTGTAAATCGAACTACAAGGAGGAGGCTTTCATCCATAGATGTCACCCTCATGATTGACAAAAATTAGCACTCAAGAGATCAAAATAGTACTGAAAATTGGTGTGAAGTTGGGTAGCTCACCATTCTACCCGGAATTAACGTACGGTGACACACACTCAAAAGAATCTCTTTAGTAAAGGAATAATTTCTGGTCGGTGCCTTGGTTGATATGAAAATGGGTAGTCTCCACTAATGATTGATCAACAACTCTAATAACGCACTTCTCCCTGCACCAAATTTGCATCACCGGCATGATTAAATCCATTATTTAACACTCTAACAAGCAAGAAATCGAACGTAGTTCCCTAACACTTCCAAGTTCAATTATGTCGGTCAGAATTCTCTATGTAAACATACCTAGAAGTATGCTAGTGACTCTAAAATCTCTAAAAGTTGAAAGTTTTATGCAATTTTATTTTATTTATTTTTTTATACAAAAATATATGCTTAGCCACTCCCCCACACTTAAACCTTACATTGTCCTCAATGTAATTGAATCATCCAAGAAAAGTCAAGGTGGGAAATCCTAATATGATATGGAACAAGAAAAATAAAACAAAAAAACAAAAAGCAAATAAAAACAAAAGGATAAGAAATACAAAACCGGTGGGTTGCCTCCCACTTAGCGCTTGTTTTAAAGTCGACGGCCCGACTTGGCTCCTGTAAGATTCACTCCTCATATACTAACAATCGGAAAATTTGGGGATCTTCCCATGGTACCTGTTTTGCAAACAACAACTCCATACAAATATTAGCACAAGAAAATAATAGTAATGTTATAGCTCGATAGAAATTTCCCCACACTTATTCTTGTCCACACTCGGAAGTGTATAAAGAACATAGAATTTGGGAACTTCCATGGTTTCCTCTTGGAAAACCTGCATAATATTAGCATCAAGTGTTTCCAATGGTGGATATCGAGAAACAAAGTCATTCAAAAGTACTTTCGAAGAACATACATTCAATCCAATAAGAGGTAAAGGAGAATAATTAGCATGCAAAGGGTTAGACAAACCTTGCACAATTTCTTGTATTACGGTATCCTCCTCATACTTAAAAAAATCAAGTGAATTACTTACCTCTTGCATATTATGGTCCTCTATCAAACCTTGCAACCATTCTTCATCATTTTCTACCTTAACCAAAGTCTCGGCATCATCATAATCATTAGCAAGTTCAATTAGGTCTTCCACAAATTCAATCAATTCGGTTTCATTATCGAGCATCATATCTTCAACATCTTCATCATCGGAATCGGGCCATTCACTAAAATGATTTTCGTCGGTAAAAATTGTAAAATCTTCTTGTGAGGGTGTTACACCGTTTACAACAATAGGTAAGTCACACAAAATCTCCTCATTTTGAATAGGTGAAGGATCGTTATTATGATCCGGAGTTGGAATAACTTCCTCATTGTTGCAACGCTCATACACTTCCACGGACTCATATCTTTCCCTAAGGAATTTTTTCCAAACACTAAATGCATCTTCTTCAAGCTCTACCTTTTGAATAGGTGATTGATCATTATTAAGATCAAGGCTTGAGTAATCTACACTAGAGTCATCAAAAGTCTCCAAAGGTTGGTCCTTTTCAACACAATCATCTTCATTATCGGAATCACCATCAAGTGAATTACTTACCTCTTGCATATTATGGTCCTCTATCAAACCTTGCAACCATTCTTCATCATTTTCTACCTTAACCAAAGTCTCGGCATCATCATAATCATTAGCAAGTTCAATTAGGTCTTCCACAAATTCAATCAATTCGGTTTCATTATCGAGCATCATATCTTCAACATCTTCATCATCGGAATCGGGCCATTCACTAAAATGATTTTCGTCGGTAAAAATTGTAAAATCTTCTTGTGAGGGTGTTACACCGTTTACAACAATAGGTAAGTCGCACAAAATCTCCTCATTTTGAATAGGTGAAGGATCGTTATTATGATCCGGAGTTGGAATAACTTCCTCATTGTTGCAACGCTCATACACTTCCACGGACTCATATCTTTCCCTAAGGAATTTTTTCCAAACACTAAATGCATCTTCTTCAAGCTCTACCTTTTGAATAGGTGATTGATCATTATTAAGATCAAGGCTTGAGTAATCTACACTAGAGTCATCAAAAGTCTCCAAAGGTTGGTCCTTTTCAACACAATCATCTTCATTATCGGAATCACCATAATAAGAATCTTCATCGGTTTCATAACCTTTATCCTGACGTCGTTTAAGTTCCATATGAATGGTCCTACTAATTTCTGCGACAAGCTCTTCCGAGTCTCCATCATCTTCCAATTTGTACAACTTTTGTGCAAGTTTCCGGATGTTCACACGCTTACCACCGTTTTCTACAATAGGTTCTCTTTCCCATGACTCTTCCCTTTGAATGGGTAAATGATCATAACTACGATCCGGAGTCGGGTAAGAAAAAGTGTTGTAGAAATTGGTTTGTGCGACATTCTTTCTTTCATGGTCAAGTGTTTTTCGCATGTCTTGCAATTCATTGATAATCTGCATACAACTAGAATGAATCCAATTAGAAGTAGATTTATCATACCTTGGTCCTTGACTTACATACCCATTACAAGGTTGTTGATATTCATCAGAGTACTCATAAGGCTCCGTAGGATATTGATCATAGACAAAATATTGGTTTTGATTGTATCCTAAGGATGGTTGGAAGTTGCCATGATGTGGAGGTTGAAAACCGAATTGATTGTTGTAATACGCTTGCTCTTGTCCACCATACATGGAAAACCGGTACCTGAAAAACAATTCTCAAAAACTAAGTTAGATACGATAAAGAATCCAACAAAGCAAGAATAAAGCAAAAAGTAAAAAGAAAACAACTAAAATCATCCGATGCTCCCCGGCAACGGCGCCAAAATTTGTATGCGTGTCGTAACCACAACAAATTAATTAATACTTTACTACCTAATTAAATATTAATATAGGGTAGTCAAGGTCGATCCCACGAGGAGCAAGAGATTATAATTGTCTTAAAATGTCACAAAAGGGGGGTATTGGTTCAAGATTTTAAAAGCAAAAGAAATAAACAAAGTAATTAAAAATGTAAGTTGAATTCAATAAAAGAGAATAGATCAAGGAATCCTTCTTCGCTGCAAAACAATGATTAAGTTATGTTCTTTTCCACTTAGTCATAGATTATCACCAACCGTAGATATAGCAGCTAGATCAGTGCTAACCCCAAAATCCCTTATATCACAGGATACAGAAGTTATCGACTACCGGATTCTATTCACCAAACCACCTAGTAGTAGATCACCCAAGATGTAATTTAGTTAAACGCATTAAGATTTATGAATTTATTAGGTTGATATTAGTAGTTAGACTCTTAGATCAAGGTCCACTTGCTAACGTTGTTTTCACACACAATTGCTCCACGAAATCCCTCCGCAAGGTCTTGTGTTTTCTACTTATGTAAATAGTCAAGAAACGATTACTTATCCCCTAACTTTCACTAGCTTTAGATTGAATTAACAAATCAATTTAGCGTGCACTCCAAACAACCTATCAATCAATCATAAACATTAATATTAGTAAAAACAAACGATAATCATTTGAAAATTCAAAGTAGATTTAAAACAAAACTCAAAACATGTTAAGAACTAGGAATTCATCCTCAATCAATAAAATTATCTACTCATGCTAAAGATTTCACACAAAGAGAAAAGAAAAGAATTGTGTGTGTAAAAGTGTGCAAAAGATATGTAAAAGATGTGTGTATCTAAGTGCATCTAAGTGTATGGAAGTGTGGAAGTGTGTATAGAAAAGTAGAGAACTTTTCTATTTATAGGCTTCAATGTTCTCCATATCTTCCAAGGAATAGAATCCCTTTCCTTTAGCAAGTCAATTTCCAAATCCAAGCCTTTCTCAAATCTTCCATCCTCTCTTTCCAAGTTCAAACCAAATTCTTCATTCAAATCTAAGTCCAACTCTTCACATCCCATGAGAGAAATATACACAAAATTTTGCAACTTTAGTTCGCCGGAAAACTGGGTTTTTGGCCGAAAATAGGCCGGAATCCGTCACCGCCGGTAACTTGAAAATTCTCTCCGTCGACGGAATATTCCGTTGGCCAACCGTTTGGACTAACGGTCAAAGCTAACGGTCTTCCGTCAGTCAAAGGTCAAGGGGCTGAGTTAGAACAAGTCAGAACCGAGTCAGCTGGCTAACTCGGATGACTAGTTCTGACCAAGTCACTTGCACAAAACCAAATTGTTCATGGCAAAGATGGCCATGCCAGTCCTGCTACCCATCCATGATGGCTGTCATCTGTAATTCAACTCCACCAGTTTGAACTACTGCAGTCATGCGCCTTTGTATTTCCATCTGAACCAACATCAATCTCTCAACTTCCTGACTGCATAACCACCTCCTCCATATCCATCAACACTAGCTCTTGCAATTTGAGTTCTCAAGCCTGCCAATCCCATCACCTGCAGCTCACTATTCTTCCAATTTCAGCTCTTCCAAATTCTCAGTCTGTAGCTCAACACTCATCTGCAGCACCAACACAACTCATTTTAGGCTTCAATCACAGCAACACATACACCTCCATCAAAGCCATAGCAGAACAGATGCACTCAGTAGCAGCATCTTCAATTTAAACTGAAACTGCACCCATTCATTCCTTCATACCAGCAGCACCGGTTTCTCCACCAATTCATTCTCCTCAAATCAATACCAGAACCACCTTCATCTCCATGTTTTGCTCCTGTGATTTCTCTAATACCAGAACACAGCAACACCACCAACACTCAAATCTGCTGTTGTCACCAACTCAACTGCATCAGATCCAAACCACCAAAACTGCCACCAATTGCACTCATCACCAGCTCTACCCTGTAACCACCAACACCATCTGAGACTTATCAACAGATTCACCTTGAACCCATTTTCATAATCTTTGATTTGTAGCCAATACTCACAACAGAACTCTAATTTTCTTGATTAGCCTCATCACCTTATTCTCAGCAGCAACATTTCACCACTTTCTGAGTCTTCTCGATCTAATTTCTCAACTCGATTCACAGCAGCGACTTCGATCTATTCAATCACCATAAAGCCATATGAATATTAGCTTCAGATCCCCTTAATTCTCCTCCTTTGTTCACTGATTTCTTCAAATCGAAACCCTGATTTACCACATACCCTGAATTCATCTCTTTCATACAATTAACAACAGTTGCTTCAATTTCTTTGATTCAATCATATTCTCGATCTGTTGCAGAGACTCAAATTCTCGATTTCACTGCGGATACTGCTTCTCGGCTGAAAAGGGGAAGAACATAAAATGGGAATTGATTTCTTTTTTTTTCTCGACCTAATTTGGTTTTAAGGTGGGATGGTTATTTGCGCCCCAATATAGCCACCCATTGATAATTACAACCTCTAAATGATAAGGGGTATCCTATATGACAACCCCTTAACCGTAGATGGTTTGTGTTTAGTACATCTCCAAGAAGAGTTGCCCCTTAACCATTACTGGGCTCCAGATAGTGCTCTCCCTAAATGACAATTTTTCCCTTTTTACTCAAATTGGGTAGTTTCTCCTTCTTTTCGTCCGTGCGACTCCAGAGTACCTAATAGCTCAAAAACACACGTAAAATACATAATTTACAAGAAAAATAGCAAAGAAAGCATAAACTACTAGATAGTAAATTAGGTGTATTTTACACCTATCAAATTATGAGTTTTCTGAATTAGTCTATTTCCTTGATACGGGTGTTCAAAGTCTCGATATATGTGGTTTTATCATTCATCAAATGATTTCGATGACTTCACCTATCAAGATGTTAGGTTATCCATGCTTGATTGGAAAAAATTTCCGTGATCATGGCCTTGATTCAATTGGAAACTCCCTCGGGGTTCCCAAACCTGTTCGACCGTTTACCTTCAGACGCATAAGGGAGAATGTATGCAAAATACAAAGGGATGCCTTGCTTAATGATTTTGACCCTACCACCTTGAGTCTACTTCAAAAAATTCACAAGGGTGTGTGTAAGGTCAATTCAAGGGTGAAGTGCTTTCAAGAACAATTTTCAGTGGTTGCAACTAAGTTTCCCGAGCTCAAGGAAGAGTTGGACACTATTCAAGCATCTTGGAGTGTTTCCGATGAAGATGATGAGTAGTTTATTTATTGCCTAGTAAATCTTCTATTTTTCTTGTTTTATTTAAAAGAATAACTAGTGTTTGGAATAACAATTATTGTGATTACATATAGCCATGTCCAAAGTTTTCATCTTCTTGTTTTTAGATTTATTTGTTTAAATTCTAAACATGTTTGGAAGATGATTTTTGCAGTATTAATCTTTATGATTTTATATATTGTAATATTTTATGGGATATGTGTGTTTACGTCTGTGAACGTGATTGTCCCATATTTTGTCAGAAGTAAAGTCGTTCGTGTGTTGATATGCAAGTATTGATAAAAGAATGAATAGACTTTTGACAAACACAAAAGTTAAGCCTATATTGTCAATTATTGATGTAAGATAGGTTAAAATCTTTTGTGATTCAAGGATTGTGTCTATTGTGTGTCATTGTGCAAATAGTGATGGAAACATAAAATTAATCCTTGTGTATTCCACAGTAATTGATCTTCCCTGATCCATTTTTTATGTATTACTGTGAGACTCCGTATTATGTCTTATGTTGAGAACTAGACAACCAAGTTGATTATCTTTTTGATTAGCTTAGTTATGTTCCGTAAGGTACTTTACGTTGAGTATACTGAACTAAATTAATCATATTGTATGGTTATTTAGTTAACACTCCGTAATTTTATCTTATGTTTAAGCATTTTCGACTGGGTTGGTTGTTTTTATGATTAACTTAGTCATCGCTCCATAGATTTTCTTATGTGAGTATAAACGATTAAATTGATTACTTTTGTGATTAGTTTAATTATGTATCCCAGTTATATTATTTATGGGTTCTCTTGTGATTAATCTAATTGAGTTATTAAGTCTCCATAAGTTTACTTGTGTTGAGCATATTTGGTTAAATTAATCTTAGGTTCGCTTATGGTTAGTTTGATTGAATATTTTTTTTGAATTCCAAATTCATACTTGTATGATATTTGTTGAGTTCAAAGAAATCCTTATTTTCATTTGAAATTAAGGTCGCTCTTGTTGTTCCCTTGGGAATGATATTATATGGGGGAGAGTTCTTTTGAACTTGCGCTTAATTGCCAAATCTTTGTGGGGAGTGCGTCTGTGGAATATTATAAGGGTTATCTTGTATCTTTATAGACTCCTTTATGAATGCATTTAGCTTCGGCTTTATGATTGCATATAAACAAGATGATATACATTTACCTTTGGTCATGAACCGTATCTTACGGAAATTTCATTAGGATCCCGTTCTTGTACCTTTGCCAATTTTATTGACAAAAATGGGGAGAATTAATATGTAGTTCACACTACAAATACATATGGTTTTCGGTGGATTATGTAAGAGGGAGAGGTTTCCATGTGAGATGGAGTATTGACTAAGGGGGAGTGAAGTAGCACCATAGTATTGTTGTTAAAGTTGTGATGCAATTGGACTTTGACGTTGTGTAATAATACTATGACACTGTATAACAATGATTGAGAACTCTTGTTTTCTCGTTGTTATAGCTATGGATTTTATACAACGATGATGCTAAACTTACAACCTTTGGGATCATTGGAGTACATGGAAGTGACGAAGAATTCGAGTAATGTTGAAGATTAGACATGTGGAATAGGAGTACAAAGTTTATTTATATATTTTTTGTATTCTATATGTATTAATAGTTTTTCCACTAAAATTGAAAAAGGGGAGATTGTTAGAGCATTGCTCGGTCGAACTCGCATGCGTTGCTATCCCAAGCATGTTTGTCAATGTTAGTGATCAAAACTATAAAGTCTTGATTTCTAGTCTACTATAGCTAAGGTCTCGGACTAGGATAGAAAGTGTAGTTGAGCTTAAGAACTCCATGATGATCATCATACCAGACGAAGGACTACTCAAGGAACCAGTGGATCTTCATCGATTAAAAGGTATGTGGAGACTTGAACTTATCTATCACTCAAAAGTCTATCTACTTTATCTCTTATCTTGAGATAAAAGTCGTATTACTATATAGACTAAGATTATACACATGTGGTATTTCGAGATGAGTATATCTCGCTTATCTATTTCTCGAAATATGTGTTGGTAAAGCTTTCGCTTTAGCCAAGTTCATCTTTACCTGGTGACGAAGGTCATGTTATGTTTCAATCATTTTGGAAATTTCTCTGACAAAAAATAGTTTGTGAATAACAACTATATAACTCCCACTGAGAATGCTTCAATAATTGAAATGAGAGTTTAGACAATATAACCATTGGAGGATATAAGCATTGTTGTGGAAACACATATATGTATAAGTCCTTATTGCTTGAACCGAATTTTGCGAACTTTGTTGATCAAGTGAAACCGGAGTAGTACGTGAACTTCAGTCCGCGAACTTGAGTAGGTTATGTCTAAAAACGATGTTTGTGAACTTATTTTAATAAACTAAGGAATGCTATTGCAAACAGTGGCTTTATTGTTCATGAATCGATTCGAGTGAATCACATTATTTTTTCTTCGATTGTGTCTTCTGTAGTACATAAAGATCTAAGCAATTCAACAACTCTCTAACTAATTCATTTGAGTCATTTGGACTAGTTATGGTGAAGAAGAATATGGTTGATATGAAAGTTATCATTTGGCTAACCATTTGGTTAACTAGTATTGAACCAACTATTGTACACGTTTGGGTACGGTTACACAAACTCAAAATCGTCAAGTACATGTGTGTATGACAAGCTAAGTTTTCGATCTAACGGTTGAGAAATATTAGCTTGAATCTAATCAGGTTTTCATCTAACAGTGAATATTGAATGCTTTGTTACCAAGCTAACATTGATTGCAAACCCTGATTTGAAAGACTATATAAGGGAAAACTATAGCAACTGGGAAACCTAATCCCCACACATTCAATGTGATACTAGTTGTGCTAAGCTAGAGTCATTTCTTCTTTAACCTTTGGTTTTATTCTTCTAAAACCAGGCTAACGACTTAAAGACTTCATTGGGATTGTGAAGCTAGACCGATACTACTTTTTTCATAGTTGTGTGATCTGATCTTGATGTTTCTATCATATAGTACAATTGTAATAATTTGCTTGTGATTTCTATCTCCAATAGGCAAGATATAAAAGTAGTCACAAAAACTTCGTCTCATCGTTTGTGATTCCACAATATCTTTTTTCGCTGCGTCGATTAAGACTATTGTGAGGTGATTGATAAAGCTGAGCTGTTCTTCGGGAATATAAGTCATGTTTTATTAATTAGTACATGTTCACCGCGTTTTATCAAAAGACGAAACAAAAACTTGTAGGTATATTCGTGGGAGACGGATTTATCTATTACTGTAGGCTTTTTTGTATAATACATATTTGTTTATTAAAGTCTTCGACTTTGGGTCGTATCAATTCTTGGTTGTGGGTGAGATCAGCTAAGGGAATCAAGTACGTAGTATCCTGATGGGATCAGAGATGTATGATCATAACTGTACCTTGGATCAGTGTGATATTGGTTGGGGTTCAACTACAGTCCAGATCGAAGTTAGATTGGAGTAGGCTAGTGTCTGTAGGGGCTTAATACAGTATATGTTTAATCTGGACTAGGTCCCGGGGTTTTTCTGCATTTGCGGTTTCCTCGTTAACAAAATTATGGTGTGTGTTATTTATTTTCCACATTATATTTTGTTATATAATTGAAATAATACAGGTTGTTCGTTGTTCAATCAATTAGAATATCCGACCTTTTGGTTGTTGATTTAAATTGATTGACACTTGGATATTGGTCTTTGGTACCATCCAAGTTATCTCTCTTTGATTAAGACTCGCAGATTTCTATTTTATTAAGTAAAGATCAAATTGAGAGATTGAAATAATAACTCCTTGAGATATTTCTATCTAGATTGAGTCTGACTATCTAGTTGATTCTCTAGAAAGTAACTCGGAGTTTGGCCATACAGATTGCTAATCGAAATATTAGGTGTGGTTGTTAAACCCCCGCTTTTTTAATTGGTATCAGAGCAGGCAAACACGATCAATACCTTACAAGTCTGTGTTTGTAGTGATCTGACTCTATGGACGATAAAGTCTCTTATAACGCTTCACCAGGATTAAAAACTAATCGTAGAAAAAGTTCTGATAAACTGGCTATTCTCCGGAAAAGGTTGGATGAACAAATCCGGATCAATTCTAATCTTATTGCAGAAATTGCATTTCTTAAAGATTTGAAACCAGTCGTAAATCCTTTAAAGGATATGAGAGATCCTAGTAGTTTCTCTCTAAATAAAGGTCACACATTAGCTGATAAACAACGATTAAATGTTGTGAAAACTGATATGACTCAGAACTGTTCTGCGAAACTAAAAGGTGTTGGCCCATGTTTGTTTTGTGATTCTTCGAAACATTCTCAACATAAGTGTATGTCTTTTCAAAAGAGATTAAGAGTTTCAAGTTGATAGGTGTCTAAAACACCTTGATATTTATCTATTGTTTATGCTTTCTTCGTTAAGTTTTCTTGTAAAATATGTATCTTATGTTTTTTTTTTGAGTATTTAGGTACTTTGAAGTCATTTGGAACAAAAGGAGAATAAACAGCGCAAAAATATCATCTCATATTCAATGTATATTGGAGACGAACTATTTCTCATTTTTGCTTTTATTTCTTCATCTCTATCTAAAAAGTATGTCGGCTTTAGTGATGTAAATTTTGTCTGAAAAGCATGACAACTTTAGTGATGAAGAGACATTGAAGAGAAAAAGTGTACTTGAGAAGTAAAAGACAGCTGCCGTTGGTGGAAAAGCGTTCATTTGGAGCAAGAAGGGCGATAGCGTCATTTTGTATGCATGTGCTATCAAGAGCACAATGGAGGATGAGGGGCTTTCATGCTGTGGTGGCTCTTTTTATTCACTCTTGTGGGCGCCTTGAGTAATTCCTATTACTACACAAGATCAAGTTTCAGAGAAAATCATTTCTCATTATTGGTTTCTATCTATTCATCACTGCCTATAAAGAGCTGCGACTCCATTAAATTTCATGGAGGAAATTCAGAATAAAATTGAAGCATAAGAAGGTGTTGTATCTAGGATTAGAGAACAAGATCGAGATGGGTTTGTTTGTCTACAAAACAGAGAAGATCAAATTGAAGCACTGAGTTAGGGCTTCTGAGATGGGTTGTTCTTGAGCTAGCAGGGAATCGTAGAGCCGTTTTAGGGGTCTTGAGAGTTAAATGAAGAAGAGGAGATGCAGATTATAAATGGGTTTGGATTTAATTGCAAATCAGTGGGTTGAGATGATTATAAAAGATGAATTAGATATTGGGTTTAGATGTATGTTAGGGTTTGAACTCAGGAGGAGATTCAGGGGTATGTCATGGTGGCTTGATTACAGAGAATGGTGGAATCAAGAGAAGGTATTGTTGCTTTTGGGTTGTTCAAATCAAGAAATTAGAGCAGATTAAAATTCAAGGGTTTCATGGCTGAACAGAAGGATATTATGGAGTTGTGAATGATTTACAGGCTAATTGAAGATGGGAGAAATTGACGGGTTTACTGCTTGGAGAGAACAAGAAGAGATGCTGGTAATTTGAGAGAAGGGTTGTGCTCAAATTGAAATCACAGAAACTGAAGAAGAATTACATGGGTTTGTGGTGGAATCTGTGAAGTAATAGAAGATGGAGTTGATATGTTGCAGAAATAGGTTGGAATTGCTGGTGGTAACTGGAGTGGAGAATTGCAGGCAAAGAAATGGCTCAAGTGGAAGATTGAAGCTCATTAAGCTGATTACAGGGGAGTGTTGGTGATTCTGGTGTTATTTTGTTAATGGACTGGAATTATAGCTTATGGCAGGGGCTAAGAAGGGTATATGGCTTGGTGGAGTTCTTGATGGTGTTGCCATGGACTTGGTAGTCTTTCAGTCGCTTAAAGGAGAGAAGTCGAGAAGGAGTTCGAGCGGTGCTGTTCATGATGGCTGTACAGTGATGGTTGAATATCAATTGAAGTGATATGCAGAGAACGAGTAACTTTTAGAAGTTGGGTGGGATGGTCTGTGTTAACTGAATTGCAGGGATGTTGGTTTTGTTTGTGGTATTTCAGTTGGATATGAGGCATTGCAGGTCATGGTTATGCGTTGGATTCAAGCTACAATGACTATGGATCTGTGTGAGTTATTTCCAGAGTTTTGCAATCGAAGGAGATGGGTACTTGAGCTGGAATTGAGAAGGTTGCAGGCATAAATCCAATGGTTATGTGCGAGAGTATGTTGAAAGTGAGTAGGGTCGTAGCTGGGAGTTGTATGCAGTGCTCGGGTTGCAGAGCTAGAAGTGCCTACATGTTGCAAGTGTGTAAGATACTATTGTGTTGCAGGTGAACTTGAGCTGGTAATATTGCAGGTGGAGTTGCTGAATTGAAGGTGGCATTTACACTTACAGCCATTGCAGGTACAATGACAAGGAGTTATGGAATCAGTGGTGTTATGTCAATGAAGTAGCAAGTGGTGTGTTAATTACAGGAAATGGAAGTTGGAGAAGATGGTGGTGTTTATAACCAAGGGCTATTGCTGGTAGGAAAGGAAGAGCTGGGATATAAAGCAAGAGTAGGAGATAATGAACTGAAATGGCATTACAGGGAGATGTGGAACTTTACAAGATCTGGTGCAACTGAAATAATTGATTGAATTACAGGGAATGATGGAGGAAGCAGAAATGTTGATGCTACAGAGAAGATGGTGGTTAACAACAATGGCAGCTGAAACTAGTAGAATTGTGTAGAGAACTGAGTTACAAAGAAGCTGCAAAGGAGGTGCAGGGCCATCATGGATGGAAGCACAATGATAGTGCAAGATTGCTTAGGCCTGTGCAAAATTACTTTGGCCTGGCAACTAATCTACTCTGTCAAACAAGACTCCATTGACTCAGTTTGCTTGACCCAAGTTGACCCATTTGACCGGTGACCGGGTGGACTTTGTCGGTCACCGGTGATACTTTTCCGGTGCCGAATTCCGGCAAATTTCCGGCGATGAACCCAGTTTTCCGGTGACTACTTTTGGCATAGATTTTTACTGGGTTATTTTCACACATGGGTTTAATGGGCTTGGTGGACTTTTTGGTGATGGACTTTGAAGTCTAGACCTAGTTTTGGAAGAAAAAAAAGCTACAAAAAGGAAAACTTCTACAACTTTTGGGAGACTATTTTTTCTTAGAGCAGAGGAGAGAGCTGCAACTAGGGTTTGATTTCATTTATTTTTCATGTTCTTCATCTTATTTTTGATTATGATTATGATGAACTCAAAAGTTATGAGTAACTAAATACTTATTATTGGTTATGGGATAAAGTAGAGTTCACAAATAATATTTGATTCAATGTATTAGTTTTGTGTCAACTTTATTTATGATTCATTGTTTATATTGTTATGATTTGATTGTTTGTTTGGTTGATTCCGGAATCAATCCGATTTACTTTCATATCTAGAGCTATATTAGGGTTTTCAATACGAAAACGTTGTTTATCCCTGATTCTTAGTAGCGTAATGCCATTATTCCTTGTAGTGATACATCTCTATAATTGCATATGAATCATAACCTTGGTTAAATTGAATTAGTGCTTTTACACATTTTGATTGCCTTGATTAGTCTTATTCCATAGAACTTATTGCTTTTAGGGAGTTAAATCTAATTGTGCTTTTACACTTTAGGTTGCTTTCTAGGAAGAATTCACATATGCATTTTTTAATGTGGTTGTGATGAAATCAGGGAATTAGCAGGATATACTTGCAATCAAGGTATCCTAGGACTTTTAGTAAATGAGAGATTAAAATTTCAATTCTAGTCATTGTGGAGAATTCAAGTTTGTGAATGAAACTATCCGGTGACCAATATCTTCTCCTTATTGATTACTTTTATTTTTACTTTGCTTTCAATTTATTTTTATTGCTTTGAAATATCAAAACCCCCCCATTGGTTACTAAGAAACTGAAATTTGCATAACAACAAAAACCTCTCTGTGGATACGAACTCTTTCTTATCGCATACTACTTTTATTTTAGTTAAGTAAGAAAGTGAGATTATTTTTGCTCGGCTGATAACCGACCAAATTTTGGCGCCGTTGCCGGGGAGGCATCGGCTTGTTATATAATTTTGGTTTATTATTTTTACGTTGTTTTTAATTTCGTTTTGAGAATTGTGTTTCAGGTACCTTACTGAAATACAAATTGGGAGAAGCAATGGGTGATGCAAATCGCACACTCAAGGAGCTATCTTCCCAAAAGTTGGATCAACAATAATGGTGCATTGAGGCAACTTCTACTTTTGATATTAAACCAGGGTTGATTAGTCAAATACCAAAGTTCCATGGATTTGCATGGGAAGATCCAAACAAGCATCTTACGGAGTTCCAATGGTTAATCACAAGCATGATACCTAATGGTGCTGATGCGGATGAAGGAATGTTGCGTACTTTTCGTTTCTCTTTACTTGATGTAGCTAAGGATTGGTTATATTACTTGCCACCTGGTAGCGTTACGACATGGACAGTTTTGAAGAAACTTTTCCTCGAGAGGTATTTTCCTGCATCTAAAGCGGCTCAAATTCGTAAAGATATAAGTGGAATTATGCAGATGGAATGTGAAACATTATATGAATGCTGGGAACATTACAAGAGATTGGTGGCAAGATGCCCTCATCACCAATTTAGTGACGCAATGATCATCTAATACTTCTATGAAGGACTCCAAGAAAGTGATAGGAATCTTATTTACGTTGCAAGTGGTGGTGCACTTATGAACAAGACGATGACACAAGCTAGAGAGTTGATTGAGAGTATGGCAGCAAATTCTCAACAATTTTTAAGTCGTGGATCAGAACCACCTACCAAGGGAGTTAATCAAGTTGAAGAGATTATTGAATTATGTCAACAAATAAGCAATATGATGGCAATGATGCAACAAATTGCAGCAGTGGTTGTAAAACCATCACGCACAGCTTATGAGAACGTAGAGCATGTCAATGCTATATTCTCAACTCATCCGTATGGTATTTACTCCAACACTTACGAGCAAGTTGCAAGTGCAAGTTCTGTTTACAACCATCCGAATGATTTCCAACAACAAGTGCAACAACCACGACAAGGGCATAATGCAGAATTGGAAAAGATATCTACTTTGGTGGAGGCTCTAATATCCGTGGTACAGCAAAATCAATAATTAGCGAACTTAAATCAGCAGAAAATGGATAATGCAATTAAGAAATTGCAATCACAAGTTGGTTTACCGCAACAACAACCACCTCAAAATCAAGGGTCCAATATGGAAGAGTTGCTGAAATCTTTTATGCAAAGAACGGAGGGTGCGATCGAGGACTTGCAAACACAAGTTGGTTCAATGGCCGAGGAGATTAATTAGTTGCATGCACAAAATTGTGAGAAAATCCCTTCCAAACCTCTTAACTCAAGAGAGGATGTCAATGCTATTACGTTGGGAAGTGGTACACAATTTGTGAAACCCGAAGTTACTAATTCGGGTGAAGAAAAAGCCCCAAAAGAACAAATTTTGGAGGAAAAGAATGCAGATTTTCCCCAAACTCCCGAGGTAACTAAATCCAACTCTAAACCTCTTGTTTCTACTTATGTTCCTCCTCTACCTTTTCCTGGCAGGTTCGCTAAATATAATGAGAAGGTGGAACAAGATAGGGATATTTGGGATTTTTTTAAGAAGGTCCAAGTGAATATTCCACTCATTGAAGTAATTAGGCAATCTCCTCGCTATGCAAAGTATGTAAAGAAATTATGTACTAACAAGCACAAGCTAACCGATAATGAGGTAATGAGTGTGGGGGGAAATGCTTCGGCATATCTTCGAAAGAAACTCCCACCTAAATTGAAAGATCCCGGTAGTTTCACTATTCCATGCACTATTGGTAAAACAAGGTATACAAAATCTATGCTAGATTTAGGAGTGTCTATTAATGTTATGCCTACTTCGATATATGATACTTTAAATCTTGGTCCTCTCAAGAAAACCGGCATAGTTATTCAACTTGCCGATAGATCTAATGTTTACCCTAAAGGGATTGTTGAAGATGTTTTGGTGCAGGTAAAAGGACTAATATTTCCAGTGGATTTATATGTTTTAGACATGAGTGATATGAATTCATCCTCGTCTACACCTTTACTTTTGGGTAGACCATTTATGAGTACCGCTAGAACGAAGATTGATGTCCACAATGGCACCTTGACTATGGAGTTCGATGAAGAAGTCATACACTTCAACATCTTTGAGGCGAGGAAACACCCAAGTACCATTCAATCAGATTTCCATAATGTGTTGGAAGCCGACTAAGGTGTAACAAACAAGGAGCAAGTCGGGCTGACGACTTTAAACCAAGCGCTTAGTGGGAGGCAACCCACCGGTTTTGTATATTTATCTCTATCTTTTTATTCTTTAATCATTTTATCTTTATTTTCTTGTTTTTGCATATCATTTGCGGAATTTCCCACCTTGAGCTTTATTTTGAATGACTCAATTTTACATTGAGGACAATGTAAAGTTTAAGTGTGCGGGAGCATTTATATGTTTGTATAGTTTGTTTTATGCCTTTAGTAAAAAAAAAATCAGAAAATTATAAAAACAAGAAAAAAATTGTGCTTTATGAACTCCGAAATCTAGAAACTTGTGCCTTTAGGATGACACTACCAATATAAGTGGATGGAACCATTTTGATTGTAGGAGTTGAGGAACCAATTAGTTAAAAAGGACGAACATAGCTCAGAAATTATAAATAACATGATAGTTGTTACCATATCTCGGAATATCACCATATCACATTCTATTTTTATTTTTCCATATTTATCTATTGTTCTCTAAGTGCTTTGGTGGGTCACTAAAGATCGACTTGTTATTACTTCTAGGATGAAATAGAGTGATTGAGTTGCTAAAAAAAAAAAAGATCGACCATTTAGACCAAACGGAATAAAAATGACACTTGTATAGTAATATGTGTGTGTTCTCCCTGTATACGTCGCCTAAACAAGCGTGGAATGCAGGATCCAAGGGAATTACCATGTAATCTGCTGACAAGAAGCATGCGCTTGGATCCAAAAGATCTAATCATGCTGTCTACAAAGAAATTTTTTTTTATTATTGTTGAATAAAGTCGACACCTAGTTCCCTTGTATATGCCGGTTGAGTTGATTTAGAGTTAAGATTGTTGACCACTGGTTCCCTTGTATATGCCAGTGTGTTGATAGACGCATTTATGTGTCTAATTTGTCCTTAATGTTTC